>PVJS01000192.1:146044-156177 GCA_004027185.1 Glis glis | reverse complement strand
AGAGAGAGAGAGAGAGAAAGGGAGAGAGAGAGAGAGAGAGAGAGAGAGCTGAGGCTGGCCGCGAACCCGGATCCTCCGGTCTCCACCTCCCAAAGTACTGGGATTACAAGCGTGCGCCACCACGCCCGGCTGGGAATATAGATTTTTAGCTCTGGTTTCCTACCAATTTCTCAAATCAATTAGGGTAGTCAGACCATCCTGAAATGTAGCATGATATTATGGTTGTTTTTAAGATGGAAAAAGGGGCTTATAGACCAAAAGATTAAGAATACCTCTAGACTTTTCCTGATGGACTTTTGTGAATAGAGACATAATTCTTAATAATATCTAACTTATGAATGTACTGGGTAGGAAATTATCAAGACATGTAGCTTTCCATTCTGAAAATTTTAAGCATTCAGAAAAAAATCTGTATTTATTTGGGTGGTAAGGTAAAATATAAAATAAATTCTTCAGACCTGTGGAGGATTTGTTTATATGCTATGGAAGTATGTTGGGGAAATTTTAAAAATTGGTCAGTTAACAAAAATTAGTTCACTTTAATTGTGGGTCGGTGGCTCAGCTCTAGCCAGTGGACTGCTTAATCAGTCATTGATGTTCAACTTCTGGGAAGAGATTTCTTCCTAAGTGAATACAGTAGGCTCTTGGATTTCCCTGATTTAACAATTTCAATGTCTAATAGTTGGGAACAAACTTTAAGGTCTGCAACGTGGAGACTTATAATTCTGTCAAATAACAAGTATGACATGAAGAAAGTATGGACGGTTTGTTGGAGCCACTTGCAGCCAAAGAGAAATCCTTTGCCACATCTTCTCAAGTGTAGATTTGATGGAGGAAATTATATGCTGTTCTTGTGTCTCTGAGAGCCTGAGGACATCCATTGCAGATGTTAATAGTCTACTAGCTGTACTTAGACTACAGCTTTTCTGTTGGCTCACTCATTCCTCTTCTGTGTCAGCTGAGCCTCCTGTCAAGCCTTCCCACACCTTTGTCATTCACCTCTTCTCGTTTTGATCTCTCTTCTGGCCTGATTTTTCTACTTTGTTTCACTCTATGCTCTTGAGTGTAATACTATTTAAAGTCACGCCCTTCATAGCATATCTCGTTTCTTCTGGAACCCTGCTATGGTTTAGATGTTGAATGCCCCCAAATATCCCTGTATTAAAGGCTTGGTCTCCAGGGTGGAGCCACTGTGAGGTGCCATGGATCTTTAGGAGGAAGGACTTTATGGGAAGTCTTTATGTCACAGTAGTGTGCTCTTGAGGGTGATCAGAGGATCCTTCCCCTTCCTCATCCCTTTTGCTTCCTGGTTGATGATTTGAGCAGTTTTCTCTGCTATGCATCCCTGTCATTGCCATTCAGCATCCCCATCAGAGGCATAGTGTGATGGGACTGCTTAATCTTGGAGTGGAACTTTCAAAATCATAAACCAAAATAAGCCTTTTCTCTCTATAAGTCAGTTATCTCCAGTATTTTGTTATAGTGGCTGAAGTTGATTAACACAGTTCCCAACATACTCTGGATGAGATTCAGTCTTGTTTTGAAGGTCATCTTTCCTTTTATTCAAACATGTTGTCAGTTATGGCTTTTAGTTTGTCTTGTGTGGCCCTGTTTTCCCTCTCATCTTTATGAATACTTACTTGCCATTTTACAACATGTGTGAACTCCCTGTTCACAGCATGTCAGCAAATAACTTGTCAACATCAGTAGTCCGTTGTTGTATTTTTAAAACTCTCTGAGTAGCTTCAATAATGGGGCTGCCATGCTCCAGCACTCCCAAGCCATCCCTGGCAGAGGTCAGGGTTGCCCTCAGATCCTGCAGTGGTGGTGACATATGGACATAGAACTCCAGAAAGTGTTAATCCTGGGCTCGACCCACTTGGGGTTTTGCACTGCCATTTAACCTCTCCGAAGCAAAATAAGAGATTTTGGTTTTCTGATCCTAGTCTTTTAGAAATTTTCCATGTTGTTCTTCATCTCTTTGTGTAATGTTTCCCCTATGCCATCCATTTATAACTATTCACTTTCACATTTTTTTGTTACAAGATTTCCAACAAATTATAATTTACTTGATACTTTAATACATTCACTCTTTAAAAATACTCTCTTAAAGTTTCCATTGGTAATCACTACCATAAATAAAAAGAAATAAGATGAAAAGAAGACAGTCTTTCTAGTTATTTTTTGTTTTTGTGTGCATGTGGTACTGGTGATAGAGTCAGGGCTGCACGCATGCTAGGCAAGTGCTTTACCACTAACCTACAACCCCAGCCCTAGAAAGCAGTCTTTTTATAGTTCATCTTCTAATGGCCTGTGTGTTTGCTAAACCTGAAGCCTATTCTTTTTTTCTTGAAAAATGAGCACAGGAAATGTTCTGGTTACCATTTGCTCTAAAACAAACTGCCCTAAACCTAACATTTTATTATCATCTCTCACTGTTTTGTGGGTTGACTTGGCTCATCTGGTGGCTTTTACTCAGTGTCTTGCATGTGGTTTCAGTTGACAGCTGGGGCGGGATCATCTGAGGGCTCGCTTAGGCTGGTTTCCATGATGGCTGTCTTGTTTGGCTGGGCAACGGATGCCGGCCTTGGCTGGGACCACCTGGGACTCCTTACCACAGGGCTCGCACACCACTTCTGCATGTGGTTTGTCCACACACATGGCAGCTGGGTTCCAAGAGTGAGTGTTCAAAGAGGTCTTCATGGACACCGTGAGGCTTCTTAAGACCTAGTCTCTGAGGTCCCAGAACATCTTTACCACTTTCTATTGATTAAGAAGTCACCAAGTAATGTCCAGACTCAAGGAGAATAGCAAAGAATTTGTGGCCATCTTTAACCACAGCAGGTACTGTCAAAGTGGTGGTAAAGACTAGTACCAAACTGAGATGTTCTCTGTGATGTAATCAGAGGGTTGAAAGAGAACTGGGAGGGGGATGGTCCTCATTGTGTAATTCAGTGTTATTTAATTCTGACTCCATTCATCATCTTAACTCATCTTGGTACTACTAATGGCAATGAGTCTCTCTTCAGTGACATCTCATGTCTCTTACCTTTGGGATTTTAAGCATGAATTTGGCTGGCATGTCCTCCTATCACTTTGGGGATTATCTTCTGCCTTCTGCTAATGCCATAAAGGTACAATAGAAAGGTAAAAAGCCATGAGTTGCATTGTAATAAATTTAGTTTTTCCAAGGCAAATACCCAAGTGTTATATAAGCCAACTCACAGGCATCTTTATAAGAATTCTGGGTAAGTGGCTACACTGGTTTCCAGATTTAGAAACGTCTCTGGCTCACTTGGAAGGACTATTTTGGAGGATGAATTCTCAGTAGACACCTTTTCTCATGGATCAGATTTCTGATTCAAGTGTGTGGGGGTGAGAGAGAAGTATTTTTCCCATGAGTTAGATGGCGTGGTTCTCTTCCTGAGGTGAATTGAGTATCAACATCTATGTGTATTGTGGAAAATTTTAAGGTTATATATTTTGTCAGAAATAACCCAGATAGCTACAGTACTTATAATTAGTGAAGTTATGACTGGATCATGTGAAAATTGGCAAATAGGGTGTACGTTTTTTCCTCTTTCAGGAAAAGCAAAAGGACCTATTCTGTGAGAAATGCACAAACTTTTAAGCTTAAATTTGGAAACAGGGTCATTTTAATTGAAATTTGATGGCATGAAAATTTTTTGATTGGTAAATTGTTTTATATTTGCATCTAGTAATTATATACATATATTTCAATCAAAGGTATATAGTTTCAGAAACTTCTTTTCATACAAGTACTAATTTTTCCTTTAGGATTGCCTGATACATTATTTTTTAGATAAACATCCCAAATGATATATTAGCTTTTCATTTTGGACAGGAAATTTCTTCTAATTTATATTATCACTCAGCATAAATGACTTGTCAAGGTTACATCTCCTTGGTTCTATTCTCAGTGGCATTAGACATGTAAATATTGCTTATTTTGTACTAAGTACTAACTGTGAAGAGCTGTTAGGAGCTTTCTGACAGTTCTTGATACATTTTTTTCTTGACTCCATCCTATTTTTAAAGAAGCAAGATAGATTCTAGGCAATGCTGAAGATATATTTCAGATAAATATTCAAGATGCTCTCAGTGGAATCCACACCAGCATTGTTGCCACTGGTATTGTTTTAGCTCTGAAGATTTATGAAGTATATTATTATATTGTGAAAATGTTCTCCAGCACTGTTAGAGAACTTCCTCTCTCCCCCCCTCTCTCAACTTTCACTAGATTCCACAATTTGCAAAGTATTTAAGAGAACAATGTGATGAAATGCTAATGATGGGCATGTGTCTAACTTTTTTGTAGTGCAAAATCACCCATGAGTCACTGTCTACTTTTGCTTAATTCCAAGATTAAACTGAGTCATTAAACATATTTATAAAGAATGTCTAATAACTGAGATGTTACAATAGTAAACATTACAATAAGATTTACAATTATGTCCCCTTCTGGGCACAACGATATAGAAAGAAATATGTCTAGAAAAATATACCAACATGTCAGTAGTCATTGTTGTAATGTGTTTTTTCCTTTCAGTGATTTTTTTCAACTTTTCTATAATGAGAACATTTTTTTTTTGGCAGTACTGGGGATTGAACCCAGGGGCATTCTACCTCCGAGCTACACCCCCAGCCCTATTTTTGATTCTTTATTTTGAAACAGGGTCTCACTAAGTTGTGGAGGGCCTCATTAAGTAGCTGAGGCTGGCTACGAACCCTGATCCTCTGGTCTCAGCCTCCCAAATACTGGGATTACAAGCGTGCGCCACCACGCCTGGCTCATGAGAACATTTTAACATGGGCATATGTCAAATAACTAAATGAGATCCTATAGTCACTAATGTGTATACTTTAGTGAATTGTTCATTTTTAAATTATGTTCGTGAATAAACAAAGCTTCTAGGCCATCTATTCCCTAGCCTCATTTGTGCCATAGTGACATTTATTATATACATCTCACTTTTGGTTATATACATTTATACTAGCAGTCTCACAAACACTCCAGAAAGAAGCGCCACCTCCCAGGTGATGGGGAAGAAGATGCTTCCCCTCTTCTACTCTGTTTGGTGGCCAGGAAGGCTCCTGTGTTAGTCAGCTTTTTATCACTGACCAAAATACCTGACATAAGAAACTTAGAGGAGAGAGGAGGGAAGATTTATTTCGTCTCATGGTTTCAGAGATTTCAGTGCATGGTCAGCTGGCTCCAGTGCTTTGGACCTGAGGCAAGGCAGAACATTATGGCGGAAGGGTGTGGCAGAGGAAAGCTGCTCAGCTGTGGCGGTCAGGAAGTAGGGGGCAGGGATACAATCTAATCCCCACCGGCATGCCCCAGTGGCCTACTTCCAATGACTCCCCACTTTGCTATAGTTTCCACCAACTTCCAATAGTCCATTCAGATTATTAATCAATCAAATGGATTAATTTACTGATCAGTTTAGGGTCCTCATGATCCAATCATATCCTAAAAGCCCCACCTCTGAAGGTTGCTGTGTTGGGGATCAGGCCTCTCCACATGAGACTGTAGGGGAGGGTTCCAGATCCAGACCATAACAGCTCCCATCTCCACTTGGAAGTGACTGAAGCTCTGTTATGAGCAGACCAGTAGGCATGGCTTGGCCCAGTTCTTTTTTTTTTTTTTTTTTTTTTTTGCTTTTTTGTGGCACTGAGGATTGAACCCAGGGGCATTCTACCTCCAAGCTACACCCCCAGTCCTAATTTTTATTCTTTATTTTGAAACAGGGTCTCACTAAGTTGTGGAGGGCCTCACTAAGTAGCTGAGGCTGGCTGCGAACCCGGAGCCTCCAGTCTCAGCCTCCCAAGTACTGGGATTACAAGTGTACGCCACCACACCTGGCTGGCTTGGTGCAGTTCTGTGACTCACAGTGACTCACTGGAATCCTCCACCAAAGCTCCTTCCCCTTCTCCTGTCAGCTGTTAGGGACTTCAGGAGGTTAGGTGGAAGAGATGTGGAGAGAAGCAAAGCGAGTGACTCAGAAGGCTTTCTTCTTGTGCCTCTTCTTCTATTTTTGTTCTTCATTCTTTGACTATATCTTCTCATCCTTTTCCTACTGTTTTAGGTTATTGAATAATAGAAAGAAAAGAAAAAAACACAATATACTTAACACCAACCCATTCTTCATTGAATGAAACATTGCGTAAGTTTGTTCTCTTGCTATTTTTTTTCACCATAGCGTACAAATGTCCCCCGGAGTGTCAAATAGTGGGAGGGAAGAGGAAGTCATTTTCATGAAGTGAATCTACATGGAAGAGTGTGCAGTAATTTGTGCAAATGACTACTAGTTATAGAAATTTCAAAGCAAAGAAAAAATCCATTACTACTGTTCTGTATAAATATGAGCAACCTTAAAGTAATTACAGTAGTCTGAAATGGAAAATGAGCCATTTGGGATCTTTCAACTAGATCACACTTTTATAAGGGATGATTACTACACTTTAGCATGAAAGACTTACCACATACCCCAGCCTCCCACTTTAAATAGAGGCTTTTGAAAATATCAGCCAAGAAGAATCTTCAATTACTACATTGCTTCAAGAAATCATACAATTTTGGTCATCAGAAACACTAAAACGGATCTGTTCTTCACAAAATAGAATATATGCAATCATTGATTGAACTCAATCTCAGATGTTTGGTTTAGCTATTTGGTGAAGTATCTTGAGAGAAAGATATTTGGGTTCTTTTATATTTGATGACTTTAAATATGGGAAAATTAAGGGGTTAAAATAAAACAAAATAACTGGGTCTGTTTTTCTTCTTAATATTGTGTAAAAAGATCTTACTTTCTTACCACACCTTATTCTTTGATACTTTTCATCTCCTTGTAAGTTTAAGAAAAGTGATGCATGTTCATAGATGTTAGTCTATTGATTTGTACCATATAGCTGCCAGTGGTTAGGACTGCTGAGCCACAAAGTACAGATGTTCAGAGGTTAAGGGGGACTGTAATCCAGCAGGTCATTTGCCTCTGTGGTTTTCCGGGAGCCATTTTGCTCCTACCAGGACACATCTCTAGGGGCAAGTTTGCAATTTTATTAATTCCATTTTTAACTCACAAGAGTTCCCACCTAAAAGAGGAGACCAGCCACAATCAAAATCTTCTTCTGCTTGGGAATAGTTTACTGTAGCTTTGATTATCTCCTTTTCTCCATACAGATAGTCTACTGAAGGATTAGAAAGCTACTCTTTACAATATTCATGTTGCATTCTGTATCAAAGCTCTGGATGAGTAGGTACTGTGGCTAGCAGGGTCATAGAGAATGTTTGGCTGGAGGATGGCAGGGAAGGTAAATGAGGGGTTTGGGCCAAGTCAGAGTCTGAGCTTGCCCTCTTAAGTTTCGCCTGGGTGAATTCTGGCTGGAATGAAAATAGGGCCACTTTGACAAGGAAAGGGGAGTGGGAGGTATCTCAAAAGGAAGGAAAGAGCCTGTGTAGTGTCTTTTGTCAGCAGCCAAGCCTAGGCTCTCTTTGCTCCTGTAGATGTGTTTCGATCTGGTGGAAGTCAGATGTACACTCCTCTGTTGCCTCACCTCCTCAGAGTGGCTTTCTGGAGTAGTTGCTATAATTTATAGTACTCTGATGATATTTCAGGGTTTTCAATTTTTTTAAAAGGATAAAGCATTGACCTGGAATTATAGGGAGGCTCAGTTGTTGCTGTGGATAGCAACAACTTATAAGACAGTTTACACTGGATGGTTCTTGATTGAGTTACACATTTCTCCACCCAAATCCCACTCATCCTTTTCTTTTCCAGGGCAAAATAGTATTGGTAGGGTTTCTGTCCTCCTGCTAGGAGGGGGCCTTATTTAGTATGTATGATTTGATAAGGAACATTTGAAAAGACCTCTTGCCTTCCACTAACCAACCAATCTTTATTTCTGTCTTCCCAGGTTTAAATTGAATGTGAAGTATAAAGTATTATGATAAAATAATTTCTCAAGTGTTACTACACAGGAGGTCAGTTGAATATGAAAGGGGAAATGGAGAGGTTAAGGGTGTTGTTGGAAGGGAAATTGTTGAAACTGGGTGGTTGTCATTTTATACACATTATATGTGCATTCTTAACTTCATTTAAGGATAGATTGTAAGACACCCTGCATAGATCAGAAGTGGGCTATTTTAGAAGAAACTATTTGGAATAGGAGTTTAGCATAAAGATTTATTAGCTCATGGGTCCGGAGGCTGGAAAGGAAGGACCCAAAGAATTGCCAGCTTCTCTGTTTTAGGCTTCTGTGATCTTCCCCACACTTTCAGTCTCGGGCCATTGTTACTCATATTGATTGCAGGACCCTCAGATACCCATTCCACAGAGCTTCCATCTGGCAGGATGTGGCTACCTTCAGTACTCTGATCTCCAGAATCAGGCTATATAGGAACTTGAATTTCTTCAGCTTGTGGTTGTTTGTGAATTGCCATCCTAGAGTCTCTCTCTCTATACCACAGTGGACACAGTATCTTGGTTGGTTTTCTGTTGCTATTACAACATTTCCCAAACTGGGTAATTTATAAGACATCAGAGTTTATTAGATCATGGTTCTGGAGGTTGGAAAGTACAAGAACATGGTTCCAGCATCTGGAAATGAACTTCTTGCTTCATCGTAACATGGCTGAAAGCATCGTATGGTGAGGTAAAACAAGTGTGCCAGTTCAGGTCTCTTCTTCTTTTTACAAAGACACTAAAGCCAGCATGGGGACCCTACCTTCATAACCTCATCTAATCCTAATTGCCTCCCAGAGCCCCCTCCTCCAAATAACATTAACACATGAGCATGGGGACCAAGTTTCGAACACTTGTACTTTTGACAGAAACATTCAAATCTTAGCACACAGTTATTCTCTATTTTTCTATTCACAAAATGTGAGTAGAAAAATGTTTTCAATTTATTTCAATTCACAAGCTATTCCTTAGTCAAATGCTATGAGCAAGACACTATCCCAGGTATTTCAGAGGTTCAAAGGTAAGACATGGTCTGTGGCTACAAATTAATATTAAAGTGGAGTTGGGAGATGAGGTGCAGAATGGCGAAGAGCACCTTTGGTACTTCACTGTATTTAAAGAATACAGTGGGAGAATAAAGGGAAGGGAGAGCCGGGCGTGGTTGCGCACGCTTGTAATCCCAGTACTTTGGGAGGTGGAGACTGTAGGATCCAGGTTCGCAGCCAGCCTCAGCTCTCTCTCTCTCTCTCTCTCTCTGTCTCTCTCTGTCTCTCTCTCTCTCTCTCTCCCTCTCTCTTTCCTTAGTGAGGCCCTCCGCAACTTCGTGAGACCCGGTTTCAAAATAAAGTATAAAAAATAGGGCCGGGGGCATAGCGCGGAGGTAGAATGCCCCTGAGTTCAATCCCCAGTACCACACACACACAAAAAAAGGGAAGGGAGCTCTCATTACATAGGGGTGCATCCTAATTTGCTCAGGTCTGCTAGTTTTGTTTTCTCCTCTTCCTTTGGTGAGTTTTAAGGTCAATCTATAAAAAATGAAAACCTAATAAAGGAAATATTTTAAAGTATGTGCTCCCAGAAATAAATCATGTATAAATGGAGCAGTTACTGGCACTCTGCCTTTTAAAAAGGCTTGAAATTGACTTAAGGATATAGAAAGACAACTTCTAAAATTTCAGTGAGTGGGGTGGGCAAAATTTCTTAGCTGATTCTAAATTATTTGGGAGCTGATTATTTAGTTGGAGAATTATTTAAGTTACTCTCTTTTGATATTTTTTCTTTCTGCTTCCCTCTGATCTTCATGTCATTACTGTTTATTAATTCCCTCATAGCTGGTAGTAAGGAATAGAAAAAGGTCAATAGATTAATTGTGAATCTTCAGAAAGGTTGGTTGAGGAAAAGGCTGTGATATTTGGGCAAAATGATGATAATTAGTGAATTAGCCATTTGTTCTGGTCCATTATCATTAGGAATAATTTAGAGCTTGTGGTTCTGGAGGCTGGGAAGTAATTGAGAACTGATGGAAGTCAATGGAACTGGGCCCCATGAGTGCCTTAAGATCGGGATGTATATTAAGGGTGGGAGGAATTTTCTTGATGTGATATAGTTCAGACTGTTCCCTTCTTTTTTTTTTTTTTTTTTTTT
>PVJS01000192.1:60305-145944 GCA_004027185.1 Glis glis | reverse complement strand
TGCCCGGCTACTGTTCCCTTCTTTTATATATTGTCTTGAGCAAGACCCTCTATTATACAATGATTTTGTACAGTCTTTATACTTTTCCATGTATTTGAGGGGTATAGTATTTAATTTTCTGAGCCTAAAATAAACTTCCTGGAAGAATAAGCTGGGTTAAAAATGGTTATAGCTGCAGAGATACATGCTATAAAACACTTCAAGAAGTCTGTCAGGCAAATGTGAGAGCATTTTGGCTCAACACACTTGACTATAATGCGTCTAAACCAATTAGAGCTATGGCAACTGTCATTCAATATTAGCAGCTATAGTTAAGAAAGAGAGGAGTACTTTAAAATGAATGTGTTTATGGCTTCTTCTCTTATCTCAGAAAAACGATCTTGTTTGCCAGCAAGTGATTTTTGTTGTTATTAGTATTGCTTCTGGGTGCTAAATGGGCAGGAGGCTGTCTTCCAAGGGTTTTCTTTCTTTAGCTACTTTAAAAGTTGTGTGAGCAGGGAATAGTATATAATATGCTAAAATACCTAATGGATCCCCACATCCACTTTCAGAGTTTGTGGGAGTTTATAAATATTGCACCTGCAGAGGCAGAGTGTTCACAGGTGCTGAGGAGATCACTGCCCCGGCCCTTGACCTCGTGAATGCAGAACAACTACATCCACAGCGCCTTTCCTGTAACCATAGCTACCACGCCGGGAGGCTTCTTTTTCTCTCTCAAATTCAAAAGCACTTTCAAGATGATTGATACTATTTGAATGATGTACTTTTAGATAAGAGTCATACGTTTAAATTCTGTCCTCTGGAAAAACATTGTTTTAAGGTATGGTTGACAAAAAATTGTATATATTTATGGAGTACAAAATGATGTTTTGGTATATTTATACATTGTGGAATGACTAAATGAAACTAATTAACATATCTAGCATTTCATATACTTGAAATTTTTTGTGAGAACTTTGAATATCGACTGTCTTAGCGATTTTCAAGTACATGATTTGTTATTACTAACTATAGTCACTATGATGTACAAGAGATCTTTGGAACTTATTTATCTTGTCTGATTTTGTACCCTTTGATCAACATCTCCCTACTTCCTTACCTCCCACTCCAGTCCCTGGCAGCCATCATCCTACTCTAGTCTACTTTTATGAATTAGACTTTCTTAGTTTCTGCATGTAAGCAAGATTCTGCAATAATTTTGTGTCTGGCTTGTTTCACTTAACATAATGTCCATATGGTTGTAAATGACAGGATTTCTTTCTTTATTCAGAGTAGTATTCCATTCTATCTGTCTCTGTCTCTTTCTTTGATTCTCTTTATCCATTCATCTATTGATGGACACTTAGGTTAACTCCATATTTGGGGTATTGTGAAAATGTTGCAGTTAACATGGAAATGCATATGTATGTTTGATATACTGATTTCATTTCTTTTGGGTAAATATCCAGAAGTGGGATTGCTAGTTCATATGGTAGTTCTATTTTAATGTTTTGAGAAACCGCTATCCTGTTTTCCATAATGGTTGTACTAATTTACATTCTTCCTAACAGTGTACAGGCTCCTTTCTTCACATTCTCTTCAATGCTTATCACTATAGTTTGGATCTTGGATGTCCCCCAAAGACCCAGGTGTTGAAGGTGTGGTTCTCAGCCCATGGTGCTATTTGGAGGTGGGGCCTAGTGAAAGGAAGTGAGGTCCTTGGGAACAAGCCTTTGAAGGGGATATTAGGACTCCAGCCCCTCCTCTTTCTCTTTCTTTGCTTTCTGATTACTGAGGTGAAGTGGCCTCAGATGCCATGCACTCCTGCTATGATGTACTGTGTTGACACAGGCCCAAAGCAATAGGGCAAGCAACCATGGACTGAAACCTGCTAAACTGTGAGCCAAAAAAGCCTTTTCTCCTTTTAAGTTGATTATCTCAGGTGTTTTTGTCACAGTAATGGAAAGCTGACTGACACACTTATTTTTTGATAGTTGTCATTCTAACAGGCTCAAGGCAGTTTCTCATTGTGGTTTAATTTGCTTTTCCCTGATGCTTAGTTATGGTGAACATTTTTTTATATATCTGCTTGCCATGTATATGTCTTCTTTTAAGAAATTTCTATTCAGGTCTTTGGCCCATTTTTAATCAGATCATTTGTTTTCTTACTATTGGGATGTCTGAGTTCCTTAATATATTTCAGATGTACAGTTTGCAAATATTTTCTCCCCTTCCATAGATTGTCTCTTTACTGTGTTGATTATTTCTTTTGCTGTGCATATCTTTAGTTTGATGCAATCCTATTTGTTTCCTTTTGCTTTTGTTGCCTGTGCTTTTGGGGTCATATCCAAAATATCATTGCCCAAACAAATGTCATGGAATGTTCCCCCTATCTTCTTAAGACCTTGGCAGTCATCTACATATCTTCTTAAGACCTTGGCAGTCATCTACATATCTCCTTTTACATTCAGCAAATCAATTTACATTGATTATACTTCCAAAGTCTGCCTTTCCCAACTTCCAAGTCCACTTCCATGGCCACTGGGTTAGTCCAAGCCACTGATTCTGGTGCCTGAACTCCGTTAACCTTCTAAGTGATCTTGTATCTTCCACATTTTCCTTTCTTTAAACTCTTCTTCATATGATGATTAGAATATGGTACAACTAGCTGGGCGTGGTGGCGCATGCTTGTAATCCCAGTACTTTGGGAGGCGGAGACCGGAGGATCCGGGTTCGCAGCCAGCCTCAGCTTGCGCACACGCGCACGCACGCTCTCTCTCTCTCTCTCCCTGTCTCTCTCTCTTTCTCTACCTAGTGAGGCCCTCCACAGCTTCGTGAGACCTGGTCTCAAAATAAAGTATAAAAAAAATAGGGCCGGGGGCGTAGCGCGGAGGTAGAACGCCCCTGAGTTCAATTCCCAGTACTGCAAAAAAAAAAAAAAAAAAAGAATATGGTACAGCTTTGCTGCTGTCATGTAGCATCCTCAAAGTAGCATGTTTAGAACAAGGTAGATATTCGACTGTCTCTATAATATCTAAGCTACGTAAGGGTAGCTGCTCAGCCTAGTTCAACATCCTCAAAACAGGTTTTTTTATTTTGGGCCAAGTCTCCACTTGTTTCTATTTCTTACCAGCACATAATGGGAAAAGAGCCAGGGGAACACGGACCCCGTCCTTTTAAGAGGAATACCTAGAAGCTTGGAGGGTTTATGCAACTTCTTGAAGGTCACATAGCTTTGTAGTGGTAGGGCTGCTTGATCTGAGGTTTGTGTGATTCATAAGCCAGTCGGCCACTATTATGGGGAAAGAAAGTGGATAGCTGCTGCATTTCAAATGAATACTGAACCTATCGAAATCCATTATTTTGAATTATGTGTGGTTTTCATCAGTCTCAAGTAGAGATTTTAAAATGGCAGTATGAAGAGTGAAAAGATAAAGAAATAGAAACAAGAATGGCTGTGTTCTTTGTGAACACAAATGATAGGATTGGAACTATTTATGAATTTGTGAATTATCGGAAACAAATATATCACCATTATAAGAAAAGACATACCTGCAGTGGCACCATCTCCCATGGGAATTCTTAACTGGGGTGGAGCAAAGTCTTCACAAAATAAAAAAAACCTTAATTTTTTATTCAACTTCTTGGTTATACCCCTTTAATAATTTCAGTAGAGAGATGGAACCAAGTGGAAGTAGAAGGCACTCTTAGGTTATCACAAAAAGAAACAGGTGAAGTTAGATGTTAGGATACCTACAGTCATGGCTCTGAATCCCAAATCACCTGGGGGAACATTAAAAAAGCCCTGATCCAGGGCTGCAACCGTGCTTACGAAGTCAGGATTCTGGGGCTGTGTCCTGTATTAGTTCCCTTGGGCTGTCATAATGAAGTCCTGCAGCCTAGGTGGCTTAAGCCACAGAAATTCATTTTCTCACAATTCTGGAGGCTGAAAATCTGAGGTCAGGGTGGTGGTAAGTTTGGTTTCTTCTGATACTTCTCTTCTTGGCTTCTGGATGACCGTCTTTTCTTCCCTGTTTCATTATGTAGTCGCCCCTCCTGACGCGTCTGTGTCCTAGTCTCCTCTTCTTCTAAGGACACCAGTCATACTGGTGTAGGCCCACTCTAATGACCTCATTTTACCTTTTGTAAGAACTCATTTCTAAATATGGTCACCTTTTGAGGTGCTTAATGATTAGGACTTTGACATACAAGATTTTTTTTGGAGGGGCACAATGCAACCCCCAACAGGACCAAAGCATTGGTGTTAACAATCCCCCACCACCCCAAGGGATCCCAATGTGTAGCCAAACTGGAGAGCCAGTGCCCTAAGTCATACTCACAAGCCTGCTTGCATTAGAATCACCCAAGCAACTTAAAAAAATAAAAGAAACAGGTGACCAAAAAGCAAACAAACAACAATAACAACAAAAAACAACTCCCACATGCCAAAGCTTAGGCGTCAGTCTCTTAGAGATTCGATTTGATGAGTATAGGGTGGGGTGTTGTTAGTTTAGTCTCCCAGGTGATTTTAATGTGTAGCCAGGTTTGAATGTCAATGCCTCAAAGCTTGTGTTTAACTGTATAAATGAAACCATATTTTCTTACCTTTCTCCAAATTTTCTTCTTTGAAAATTCTTAAATTTTGCTTCTTCTTATAATATGCATACTATAAAAAATGTGTGTGTGTGTGTGTGTGTGTAAAATGATACAATGTTCAGGTCGAAAAGTGAGCTAAAACTTCTAAGGTAGTATGCCTTCAAATGCCAAACATGGGTTTTGTTATATAATTTTGCAATAGACTTGTAGTTTTTTTCTTCTCATTGAAAATAAATAAAAGGGACTTGGGCATATCACTCAGAAAGCAAATAAAGTGAAGTAGCTGACACTTTAATGATTAGGTTGACTAAAATGTCATAATGTTCAGTGAGGAAATTTCTTGATTAAAGGAATAATGTTTTTCAGCTTTCAGGAGGAGGCTAGACTTTCCTTTCCAGATGATATCAAAATCTGATAGAAATCCCTTGATTTAATCAGGACAATTTCTGTTTTGAAGTAAAGCCACTTATCTGGCATTTTTCATTAAGATCCGAAAACAGCTGGCTGCTTTCCAGCATGCTGCGCGGTGACAGATTATTTTATAAAGCTACGGATCAGCTGCCTTTGTAATTTGCTTAAGTTTATTATGTGTGCATTTCTTCACTCTCAGCTTAAAAGAAGGCTGCACTTGGGTAAGGAAACAGTATGATTGTTTCAGTGGCAAAAGACCATTTCTACCATGCTATATTGCTATGTTACACACAGACACAGTATCTTTTCCATTGTGCCTTAATAGTGTTTTCAGTTTCATTTTTTCAGTTATTTTAAAATACTATGATTTCTATTGTGATTGAATTATTTAACTTTAATCAAGTGATTTAGAAGCGATGTTTAGGATCAGACAAGCATCATTTACCTATGTTTAAGTATGAAGTTCTAGGAAAATAGTTGAGTTTTATTTGTCCTGTCTGTTGATATCTGATGTGGAGATTTGCTGATGCGAAATTTTAACTTTTTTGGTTTTCTTTTTGAACTCTTACATCTCTTTTAAGTAATCACTTTCTAAAGTCATGAGATATATGCATGCTTTCTTGCTGAAAGCACTACAAGAATTCCAAGGGCTGAGATTAAACTAGACTTAAATATATCAATGTTTAGATGTCTTATTTGAAAAAACACTTACGAATGCAGCCCTGGACATCCACTAGCAGAGTACCTAAAGAGTGGAAGCAAATCACCTGGTTTCCTTTTATTCAGCTTAGGACTGACCTGGAATACAAGTGCCCATGTGGGAACTGAGGTCATGATTTTATCAATGACGGGAGCTTGTGTTTGAAAATGGACTAAAAAAAAAAAAAAGAATGAGAAATGAGGTTTTGTATTTTGGTTTTAGTCATTTTTATTACGGAACCAGAAGGTGATATTTAATCACCTACTCAATATCACTGTGAATTAGCCTTCCCTAGTCTGTTTTCTCTATCTCTTTCCTCTATTATTCAAGAAAATAAAACTGAATAGATATGGCCTATTACCAACATTTAAATTTTAACTTCACAGGTGCCTTTAATACCAGTTGGAATATTTTTTATTCATATCTTGGAAATTCCTATCCATTGGCCTCCAGACTCAGCAACTCATGGAAATCCCCTGTGAAGCCTGTTAAAAATCGACTTTTTAGTTTCATCCTGGACCAACCTAACATAGGAGTGTCTGAGAATGGCACTGGGGAATCTGCATGGGTGGTTCTTGGTGCAGCCAGCCTTCCACAGATCCATGGAGTGGCCTTTCCTTGGATTTTCCAAGGATTATCCATCCTTGAAGAATGGTAGTTTTTTATTCTTTCCACTCTTGCAAGATCTCAGTCTTAATTCCACTCCCCTAGCAGTTAGATTGGTGTTTCAAAGCAAGAGATAAAAAAAAGTATGATGAGAACATACAAGGGGCACATAAGTTTTATCTTTTATGAAAATTTTACAAGTAACTGTGGTTGCTCCAAATGATAAGATCAAGAGACCAGTCTCAATTTATCCTTGACATGTTTATCACAGATTCTCTTGTCTAATGCCCCAAAACTTAGGCTTTGATTATAGTACCTGTTAATGAATACTCAAATAGTTAATTATAAGATATTTCAACCAGACCTCTCCTGATTAGGCAATTTTATTCTATTGTTAAAATGCAGGAATCCCTTATTACTAGAACCACAGAATAATTCCCACATTCTCTGCAGTTTCTCATAATTTATAAATTTATTTAATTTTCATTATTCTTAATTATCTAAATTAAGAAATTATTTAATGGGCTTACATGAAAGTAAGTTCAATACTTCTAGAAAGTTTTATATAAAAATAAAAACAATATTTCTCTTTTCTCTCACTGCCTTGGCCTACCACTTCAATGTTTTTAGCTGTTTTCACATTTATCTTTTTATTTTATATGCTTTTTTATTAATGTACTTCCTATTAGGCTACACTAGGATTTTCATGGATACCTCCTCTTCTTTTCCTCACTTCCCCACATATAATTCATTATACCTAAATTTTGTTTATATCTTTTTTCAGTACTTTATTATGACTGTGTATTCTAGTGTTGAGTGATCTACTGTATGACTGCATTTTATGTCTTGTTTTTGTTGTTGTTTTTGCCTGGAGCTAAAAATTGCTTCATTTTCATTTTTGTTTAATTTTCTTTGAATGTCTGAGTACATTTATTTTTATAGTATTCCATACTTTCAGTCAGATAATTTTCCAGTTCCTTTTTCTTATTCTTATTTTTTGGAACCTTCTGCCTGCTGCTCCAGTTTGCACTGTGTTTTCTAGATCTGAAGTATGCTGTCACCTAGGAATGCTTATTGCCCCTCTCCTGTGTTTCCTAAATCCATGCCATCTTTTTCGTGTATTCCTTTGTTTTGGTGGGGGCACGTCCTGTAGTGGCTTCTTAAAAAAGGCTGCTTGGAAAACAAATTTTTCAGACTTTGCACACTTGGGAGGATAGGTCTACTGGACTGACTATAGGGTGATCAGACAAGTCAGTTGGAGTTTTTACTGAGGGTCAATCCAAAAACATTACCTTATATAAACTTTCTCTTGGGAAGCTTAGTGTGTCCAGAGAAGAATCTTCATTCTTCTGCAGGAGAATGCAGCCTGAATGCTGATGTTCTGGGGTTGAAGGAACCTAGTGCTCAGTGTACAGATTTTCACATGAAATTCCTCTTTTGAGCACTAAACCTTTCACCTGTCCTTTGTTGTGACTACTGTGCCTGAGTCTCAGGAGAATCAACCTCATATTTCTAGTAGATGGTGAAGTTTAGGTCTTGGGAGTAGGATGTGCTGGTAAATGTTTGACAACCAGCGTTCTAGAAAAAACCCCAGAAAACAAAATTCAGTTTTGTAGCATTTGCCAATGTCTGCAGTGTAAATGTTCCCCCTGTGGTTGATTTCAAGCTCCTAAGGAGGTCACTGCAGAGTTGGAAACAGATGCTAACAATGAGCTCTTGCAAATCCCAGTACAAGCCAGGGGCAGCCCATCAATGAAGAGAACCTAAATACAACTCGATTTTAGCGACAGCCTAGTACCTTTATCTTCCAAAGTACACAGTGTCTCTCCATTTGCTAAGTGTTTCCAGGAGCATATTGGCTTGCTTCTTGTGACCATTGGTTTAAGTTTTCTCCTCTCTGCTAAAATTTTTCCTTAATCTGCTTTGCATCTTCAAATGTTAGGTTACAGTCACTTCTTCATTTCGTTGAAGTTGGAGTTTGTGTTTCCTGCCTTCTTTGTGGTTTTGGAATTTTGAAAGAAGGTAGCAAAAATGTCTTTTGTCATCATGAAACTGAAAGTTCTCTTCATTCTTCTAAGTTCTCCTCATTCTTCTAAATAAAAACTAGAGTTATAAAAGGACATCTTTTGTTGTTCATAGTATTTTCAATACTCTTGTCTAGATGTTTAAAATGTCATTTGTGCCCCAAGATCATGAAAAAAAAATATATATTTTTTTGCGGTACCGGGGATTGAACGCAGGGGCGTTCTACCTCCGTGCTATGCCCCCGGCCCTATTTTTTATACTTTATTTTTGAAACTGGGTCTCACGAAGTTGCAGAGGGCCTCACAAAGTAGAGAGAGAGAGAGAGACAAGGAGAGAGAGAGCGAGAGAGCTGAGGCTGGCCGCGAACCTGGATCCTCCGGTCTCTGCCTCCCAAAGTACTGGGATTACAAGCGTGCGCCACCATGCCCGGCCATGAAAAATATTTTTTGACCTTGCCATGTAGACCAAACTATTCAGTGCAGCTCTGTGGTATTCACGTGCCAGATCAGGGCATTGGGAATGACAGAGCCCATGGTGGGATTTGAACTTTTGAAAAGATGTTCAAGAAGGTAAGTAGTTTGAAGGAGATAACAAGTTTGGGGTTGCCTCGTGCTGGATCCTTTATCAGATACTGTAGGACCTCATAGATCCTTTATCAGATATTGTAGTCAATGGTATTATTGTTGAGTTCTCAGGTAGGTATTTTTGGGGGGAATTAGGTGAGGACAGGGAATGGGGCATGTTTATTGAATTTTCTAATTAGAAATACACAATGTTCCAATAACATGGATACACATTTTAGATGTTAGTAGCACAAATGACCTGTTGTTTTTTCTGTCTTGTCTATAGTGTTCTTTTGAGACAGGGTAACATAGTGGTGAAGGCTTAGATTCCTTTGAGCCTCAGTCCCAGAGTGTGACTCTACCCATTGCTAGTCAGGAGACCTTAAGCACATTTCTTTATCTCTTTGGTGCCTTGGTATTCTCATCTATAAAATTAAAATAGGAATAGGAGCTCCATATAGGCTTTTTTGAGGATTAAATTAATTAATATGTTTAAAGTACTTAGTGCAGGAAGCATAATATATGCTTCTAATAGTTATTGTTGTTACTACTAATGATAACCAAATTGGTATCATTTAACATTTGACTACTCATTAAAATTTACATTAATATAATTAATAAACATATCATTAAGACATGCACACACATTTCACTGGAATATATTGTTAAGTGTGATCCATAACTATTTTGTAGCTTCATCATCCTTCTGATAATTTAACAAACATAAATGTCAATCAATTTAACTATACTAAAGGATAAGGCTATAGTTTTCCTGATAGGACTTATTTGGAAAAAATAAAACTAGAACTTTTTCTCAACCTTCTCCATCAAAGTGAACTCTGGCTGTGTCAAAACTCTAACCCCTAAAAAAAAAGCCATAGACCTATTGGTAGGAGTTATAGTGAGTATTTTTATATATTTGGAGTAAAGGAAGCTTTTCTATTTATTGACACAAGAAAATCAGAAACCCTCAAGTAGAAGATTGATAATGTGTGACTAAATGAAATTTTAACTTGTGACTGATGGAGGAATCACCAAAACAAAGTCAAGAGTGAAACACAAACTGGGAAAAATAATGACAGCACATATGACAGTCAAGAGTAAATAGAATTACCAATCAACTGGAGAATGGCAGACAGCCTAGCAGAAAACTGCAAGAACAGCCATTCACTGGAAAAGAAGTAACAAATGGCAAGTAGAGATGAGCAAAGGTCCTCACTGTGATGGAAAGAAATTTCAATCAGAACAGTGCTGCTCTTTGTTTATTGGGAGGGCTGTGAGTGGAAGAGACCTGAAGGGATGGATAGCCACCATTTCCAGAGTCCCCATCAAGGGAGACTATCCTCTGGGGGTGGGATCGTCTTGGCCTCTGACATGAGTGACCAGCACCCCTGTATCTCTGTTTTCAGAATGCTCTCTTGAGTGCTGCTCCCTTGCAGACTTGTTCCTTGGAAAAATGCCTTGGCAGGTTACCTGTGATTTAATGAGGCTTCCCAGCTGTGCATGAGCCATGGGCGGCAGTTACTTTGCATTTTTATGAGCCAAGCATGTCCATCATTTTAAAAGCCTCCTTTTGGAAGGAGCCAGAGTTGGCTGGTGTGTGGCCATTTGGTTGGGTTCTGATATCACTTTCTGAGATATCCTTTTGTAGATCTCTGTGCACATCTTGTTCAGGGGCCCTGTCCCTAGAGGAAAACAAAACACTAAACCAGCCCTTAGGGCATCTGGAAGAGAAAGGGACTAGATTGGTTTCTGGGCTCATTTATTCAACAAAAATATTTATTGAGTACTTGCCATGTGTCAGACACTATTCTAAGCACTGGGCAAATGGAATGAACCTAAGTTTTCATAGAGCTTATATTTTAGGAGGGTGGGGACAGATAATTTGAAAAACAAGAATTTTATATGACTGCTATGAAGAAGATAAAATTGGGTTATGAAGAGCAAAGGAGTAAAGATACTCAGAAAAACACATATACATATACACGTGTGTGTGTGTGTGTGTGTGTGTGTGTGTGTGTGTGTGTATCTATCTATCTATCTATAGTAGTACATCTCAAACTTCATTGTGCATCAGAACCATCTGGAGAACTTATTAAAACAGATTGTGGGGCCCCATCCTGAGTTTCTATTCAGCAGGGCTTGATGTGAGACTTGGTAAACAAGTTTTCAGTTGCTACTATGGTTCTGGAGCTCACATTTTGAGAACTACTGGTGTCAGGTATAGGTGGTTCCTCGAGAGAGGTGACGGTTGGGTGGAGTCCTAAATGATGAGCCACAGCCAATGATGTAAAGATGACTGGGGGGAGCAGGAAAGGGGAAGAGCTTTCTAGGGAAAGTTGTTTGTGAGTCGAAGAAAGCAAAGGGACCTGTGAGGCCGCACTCTAATGAATGAAGGGGACTGTGGCAATAGGTAAAATCAGAGGCAAGAGAGAGGGCAGACTACATGGAGAGGTGTTCCTCCACTCTGAACGTACACTTGAAAAGCCAGAGACAATGCTGGAGCCCATCCTCTCAAGACTCTGATTTAATTAATCTGGGTGGCACTTGGATATTTCTCTAAGTTGCTTAGGTGATTCTGATAGGCCACCAAGGCTGAGCATGATGGATGTGGGCCCTTAGTAGCCAGGGAAAGTTGATTTTATTTCATGTGCGATGGGAAACCGCTAGAGAGTGTTAAGCAGTAGAGGACATAATTGGGGTTAGTTTCTGCCTTCTGGTCATTTTTTCATTCAACCTGGGCTCCTGACTCAAGGGTCTCGCTGCTGTCTGCTTCTCCAGCTAGTGACATTTCCTTCGTCTGGCCTTCCTTCACTCTGGATCTGGTTCTGTCTCTCCCTCATTCTCTCTGCCTTGTGGGAGACCATTCCTCAGTTCCACAGCTGGGGCTCTATTTAACCTTGTCCAGCACTTGAACCCAGCCAAACCTCTCATCACCCAGGAAGGCCAGGAGGCCAGACGTGACTAATATTCTGGGAAATTGTGCTGCTGGGCATGAGCATGGGTGGGGCATTTGTTTTTCAAATATTGTATGTTACCTTGTCACATGGATTTAAACAGAAAAGGATTTATGGCATATCAAGTAATATTAAAAGATCACTTCACTGAAGAGAGGTGGAAAGTCACAAAACATTCACTATTTGTAACTCCAAGAACTCGTGTCTTGAAAATACTCTGTATAATGAAAACATCAAAGTCAGCACACACACTTTTGGAGGAAATAATTACAAATGCTAACATAATTTTGAAATGTTTTTAATATTTTTATGACTCTATTTTGCTACTTCAGAATTTTCTAAACAGAAGCAGGGAGAATTGTAAGATAGGAATGTGGTTTATATGTGGATACTGACCTTTTGACCTCACTCTAACAGTTGCTTAATATTCTCTTATACAGTAATGAAGTTGTTTCCAGTAATAAAATTGCATTGCAAAAATGTCTTAGGTTATCTGAGGCCAAAATTACATACCTAGAATAGTAAGAACATAATTCTTGCCTGAGGGTTTGCTCTAGACAGGAGTAGCATAGTTGTGAAACCATTGTAATATATTCCCTCCTGGAGAAGTTGCTACTTAGATGTTCATTGTCTTCCAGCTAAGAATCTGGAGGTAGGAATGCTGGAAATAGCAAGCAGAGAAGGTCAGGGATACAATCGATTCCATGACTTGAATGGCTATAAAATTTATGGTTTGGTGAAGGTGTAGTTACAAAATGAATAACATATCATGCTTATCTTTGGAATAAAAATGAACGTAAATACTCACAGAGATGTGCTACTGTTTTCTATTTAACTCTATCCTCTCTTCTGGAAACAATGCTCATGTGGGGGGGGATGGATCAAACTCCCAGTGAACCTTGCCATTTCTTTATATGAAGTTGCCCCTTCTCTGTTCCTATCCATTCTTTTACCAGGGCTACAGTGGATTGGCCAGGAGCGGGTACCTGACTGAACTGGTCCTTTCCTTGACATTTTCAAGCTTATAGAGAAAGAGTCAATTCCTTTTGGTTGCAGAAAAAAGGAGATGAGATGTGAAACTCAGGAGCTTCTGGATAGGCTTGCTGCCCAGGGAAGGAAGCCAGCCTGCAAGAAGGTCAGAGGGTGGAGAGAAGCATGCTTCCTGCAGTTTGAGTGTTGGGTCCCGTAACAGGATACTTTAGCATTCTTTCTATATTTTCATTTTGCTTAAATTTATCTAGGCTGGGTTTTTGTCACTTAACAAAAAATTCCTGATGAACACATAGGCTCTCTACATAGGAAAGATGTTGTTTGATTAAAAGCTAAAAAGCTGTTGTCAGCAAAGTAGTCCTGAGGCTTAAACCACTCTGAAATGATTCGTTGTGGGACACAACTGAGTATCATGGACTTGAGTCAGTAGAAATCCCATGAGTTGATTGAGAAATTGATTGTCTTTTCATACATAGTTAATGGTCTACACAGCTAGTCAAAAAATCTGAAAACTATCAGTCTGATTTGGTTAGTCAGGACAGTTGTCCAAGCTCACCATCATTCTGTCCTCTGAGAATTGGGTCCTTTCTAAAACCTGAGTCAGGATAGCCTGAGGGTATACTATGGAAGACAGTTTATTGGCAACATATCTCAGTGGTGAGTTTGTTTTCATGATCCTTTCATCCACCCTCTTCTCTGTGGGACTCCCTGGATGTCCAAGAAAGTGATATTCCATGAAATCGAGTGATGCATTCTAGATTTTAAACTCTGTGTCTTGTCTTAAACCTTCCTAGCCCTAAGTCAGTACTTTGCTGGTGATCAGCTGAAGAATTTGATGAAGTACTTAGTGCTGAGTGAAATTAATCAACAATGGCTTATTTCATTGCCCTTTTCAGTTAGTACTTATCTTTTAGTTCACTGGAATGAGTGAGTTGAGGCTTTAATAGCAAAGTAAGAAGAGGGAAACATTTTTTGTGGAGGCAACACCCAAGTTCCAGCAAGAGAGGCCATTACATTTATTGATGCTGAAATTCTTTGAGGGGGGGCTCTTATAGAGCATAACCATTCTTGGTAAATAGTAGTTTATCCCATCTGTAAATTCTGGTGTGGATCCTACATCGTTACTCTTGTATGAATGAATCATACCTTCATAAAATGTAATAATAGGTACTATTTATAGAGAGCTGTCATGTGCTAGATACTGTAGGTACTTTCATACTTTAAATAAAGTCCATTTTCAGAACAATACCCTGAAGTAGGTATTATTATCCTCATTTTACAGTGGTGGAAAACTGAGCCCAGAGAAGTTAAGCAGTTTGGCTAAGGTCCCATGACCAATAGGGGACATAATTCAGGTTTGCTAATTCTGCAACTTCTTTTTTCTACTACACAATCTTCAAAGTGGCGCCGGGCGTGGTGCTTGTAATCCCAGTACTTTGGGAGGCAGAGACCGGAGGATCTGGGTTCGCGGCCAGCCTCAGCTCTCTCTCTCTCTCTCTTTCTCTCTACTTAGTGAGGCCCTCCGCAACTTCGTGAGACCCGGTTTCAAAATAAAGTATAAAAAAATAGGGCTGGGGGTGTAGTGTGGAGGTAGAACGCCCCTGGGTTCAATCCCCAGTACCGCAAAAAAAAAAAATCTTCAAAGTGGGGTTTTCCATACTATTCTGATAAGCCCCAAGGCAATCATCAGAGCTGCCCCCTTAAGCTAGGACTCCTTGCCTGTTACCTGCCTTTAGGTAGGGAGCAGGCAGTGGTTGCCATGGTAATCCCAAGACAGCAGAAAGTCTCTGGTACCTTACCATGGATCATAACTTAACCCAGGGGCAGAAGAGTGTTGGTATCAGCCAAGAATCACTCAATGATGACATGCAGACTGAGTGCAGGTTCTTTGCCATTTTGACCAGAGGTTAATTCTGGGGAGTAACTGGGAACTATTTCATGTTACCTTATGATGGGTGAGTTACTGATTCAGAACCTATGGTATCTTAACTTCTTATGATTCTGATTCTTCAAGGGACACCAGAGAAAATTCGGACCTAAAAGTTCTAAATGGACCAGAATCATGCTCTTATATGTTAATATGTCAGTACTGTAGACCCCCTTATCCTTGGGGGATTCATTCTAAGACCCCTAGTGAATGCCTAAAACCATAGATAGGACTGAACTCTCTGTACAAGCCCTATGATAATGAGAGTTGATCTGACAATGGAGATAGCTACTTAGTCACCGATAGGCAGGTAGTGTATACGGTGTGGATACAGTGGACAATGGGATGATCTGTGTCCAGGACAGTGTGAGATTTTGCCACTCAGAATGGCACACACCTTAAAAATGATGAATCATTTATTTCTGAAAAATTCCATTTATTATTTTCAAATCATGGTTGACTGTGGATAACTAGAACTATGAAAAGCAAGACCATAGATAAGGAGGGACTACTATAATGAACATCTCATTATTTACTCAACTTTAGAGGCATCTGGATTGATTAATAATAATTAATATATTAATGTTCTTGTACCAAGTTGAATTAGAGCTCCAAGAATCAAAATCTTCTAAGCGTTCTTATTATTTTTCGAAATGTTTTAAATAATATTTGCGTATTCCAGAGGTGTTTTTTAATATTGCCTATGTTTGCTAGCTGACCTACAATCTGGAAACAGTACATCTATTTATCTATGATGGCCCAAAGTTGAAGCAATTTTGCCCTGCGCGTACATGGCTGTTTTAAAATTTTTTCTGCCTTGACTGTGACCCAGTATATAAAACTGGGCTGATGTCTTATCATTTGGGTACATGGGTATTTAGGACTGAAGAACCATGAGGGACAATGTGGAGGGTAATGGAAGGGACATTACGCCAGCCATGAAAAAACTTATGCATTGCCACACCAGCTGTGGGACCTCCACCCTCATTTTTCTTGGCTTTAAAATAAGGTGATGGAGTGAAATGATCTGCGGTTTTCTTTTCAACTTTAAAGCTGAAATTCTCTAATGCCAAATAATTGGAGATTATTTTCTGGTATGTGATCACAGAGCCTTTTGGAAACAGAAGAAAACTGACCACACATCATGTCTTTCACTGTCCTGGGATAAAAATTGAAGGCAGGAAGGCCTGCAGAAAGCCTCAGCTTAGTTTGTCAGATGGCTTGCCTCCTGTTCCTTCAGAATGATGAGGAGAGATTTTAATCTTGATCGTGTTTTAGCATCTGTGGTTTCTTTAATGTGCAAACATCATAGTGGGTATCAAGAATGATGTGGTAATTTACAATAATTTGGTGGCACCATGTAATGTGCATGCATTTTAGAATAATAGTTTTAGAAGTGCTTTTGATGAAGTATGATTATATTCAGAAAGGAGGATATTTGTAAGCAGAGAACAGACTTATGAATTTCATGTTCGAGCTCATTAGTGGCAGGGGCTGTTTCTGGCCTTCTTTGATGTGCACTATTTCTAACCATCTTTGGTCTGTCCTCTACATGCCAGTTATGGAAGAACTGCTGACAGAAACCAGGAACTAACAGTCTGTGATAATGGTGATTTATTTCAATTCAAAGCCTAAAAAGTATCAAAATAAATTTTCTCTTTGAGAGAAAACATTTGAGAAATGTTTTAAGAAAGGTATGTGGAAATATATGGGAATGGTATGTGGAAAATTCCCCTACTGGAATTAGGAGCATCTTCTAATTGCAGTGGGCATGTTATGTATTCATTTTCTAGACAGCACGAATGCGACTTGGTGTCAGAACACTCCAAATTTTAGCAACAGGTATTACTTTCATTAATCTGTTCCTTCCTATTCCTGTGCCCATTGCCTAATTTTGGCATTTATTGCCACTCTTCTGGATTATTGTAGGAGTCTCCTGGCTTTTCTCCTGGCTCTGATTCTTTTCTAAATATGACTTTGCAGTCAGGCACAGTGGTGCACACCTGTAATCCCAGTTCTTGGGAGGCTGAGACAGGAGGATCACAGGTTTCAGACCCTGTTTCAAAATAAAAAATAAAACAGGGCATGGAGTGCAGCTCAGAGGTAGAACATCCCTGGGTTCAATCCCTAGTAACACACACACACACACACACACACACACACACACATGACTTTGCACTCATTGAATAGATCAAACCCAGGTATGATCAAGTCAAAGCCTTCAGTGGCTTTCTCCTTCTTTGCAAATAAAACCCAAACACTGTAGCTTAGGAGGGAAGGTCCTTGGCACTCTGGTGCAATTCCAGCTTTGTTTCCCATAATTCTCCAGCCAGTACTCTTGTATGCACTACTCAGTTGTAGTAGATCTGACTAGTGGATTTTGTTGGTCATTCTTTGTTATTCTCCTCATGAACATTTGCTTGTGACACTTCCTTATATATTGCTCTCCTTCCATCTGATAATCAAGTCAAGCTCAACTGTCCATGTCTTCTCAAAATCTCTTACCTCCATTCATTCTTTCCAATTCATTTCTGTCAGAGTAATATTTCTTTTAACTCTGCTAGGATACTGAAACTCGCTTAAAGCATTGTAATTCTTCCTTTGTGTTACTGTTTCTTGAGTATATGAATGTTATATCCTTTTACTAGATTATATCTTTTGGGGGCAGGGCTATGTCTTTTTTCAGGGGGAGGTTACTCTAGATTATATCCAGGGTCATTCTTCCTCTGAGCTACACCCCCAACCCTTCTTATTTTGCAACAGGGTCTTGCTAAGTTGCTGAGGCTGGCCTCAAACCTGTGATCCTCTGTCCACGCCCGGCTAGGGCTATGTCTTTTTGTTTTTCTCTTTGAACAGTGCCTTGCAAAGGGTGGGCCTCTGTAACTGTTAGTTAAATGGGCCAGTGAGTGAAAGGTTTTGGTGAAACCCTTTCTCTTGAAGCAGCTTCTTTTTTTATTTTTTTGTGGTACTGGGGATCGAACCCAGGGGCATTCTAACTCTGAGCTACACCCCCAGCCCTATTTTTTATTCTTTATCTTGAAACAGGGTCTCACTAAGTTGCAGAGGGCCTCACTAAGTAGCTGAGGCTGGCTACCAACCTGGATCCTCCGGTCTCAGCCTCCCAAGTACTGGGATTACAAGCACACGCCACCATGCCCGGCTCTCTTGCAGTTTCTTTATTCTTGCTTCTTTCTTTGATTTACAGCCCTCTCACTAGGATAAAGTTGGTGGGTTTTGTGTGATAATGGACACCTATAGATGTGTTAATCTGTCCTTAGGCTGTTATGCTGTAACTGTTGGTATTCTAGTTCTGGATCTAGTTCTTAGGTGGCTGATCCTCTCATATATTCCCTGGCCACCTGGAATGGGTCTCTCTCTCTCTCTTAAATGGTATTAGGGATGGAACCCAGGGGAGATCTACCATGGAGCTATGTCCCCAACACTTTTTATTTTTTAAGCCAGGGTCTCTTTAATTTGCCCAGGCTGGCCTCAAACTTGCCACCCAACTTTTGACCTATTTGCCTCCACTCCTCTGGGATAACTGTCTCCTAGAGAGCCCCTATCTTGCTTCAAGCTCTAAATGGAAGAATGCTACTTTTTATGCTAAAAACATTATTTTGCCCCCCATCCTTATTTTCTTGTGCACGTTCTGTGCCTGGAATCAAATTCTATGATAATCATTCGTCTCCATTATTCTTACCTTTCACTTCCTATTCTTTATGTTGCACAAGATCTGTAAAATGTAAAATGTTTCCCATGTCTTAAGTTGTCCTAAAGCAGCTCTACTCTGTTAAACTCTACTTTTAACCTTCTCAAATTCAAACACAATGTGTTCCCAAGTTTATTCAGTTCTAAGTGATCAAAAAGACCACCACATTTCTGGCCTCTCATTTTTCTCTCATATGACTTTTCTTATCTACTAACTCCTATCTTTGTGCAGTTTCAATTTATTAGCTGGTTAGGATTTATTGAGATAAAAGGTTGAAAGATGAGTGAATTAGACTTTTTTAGGGGAGAGGAAAGACAAATATTTCATGTATCCATATTATTTCTAGCCTTCTTTTATAATTATTGTATATCCTTCTTTAGATATTATTGTGAGAATTTGTTAGTGAAAGAATGTTGGTATGTTAGTGTGAAATTTTTAATTCAACAAATATTTATATTTGAATGTTTTTTATGAATGGTGAGCAAGGGACTACAGAGCTAAAATATAAATAAAATATAGCCACAATCCTTATAGAAGTAGAGAGAGAAGAGGATACATAGATTGCAGAAAGACCATACTTCCTAAGAAATGTCTCTCTGTATATTCACACTACACGATACCACATATAACAAACTCTCTGTTACATGGCAGAGTCAGTAACGATGGTTTTCAGGATAATCAAATGAATCTCTAGAAAGTTTCCATAGAGATTACATACACATTACTCAATTACAAAGAATCTGTGTAAAATGAAATATGCAGCATCTAGCCACAGTGAAATTCACTTTAGGAATTATTTTGAGAACTTAAAAGCACTACTGTAATTGTCACAGTACATGTCAGCTACCATGATTCTGAAAATATGCCAGAACACCCGTGACAGGAGAGTTTAGTGATAGTAGCTACTGTTTGCTAGATGCTAATTATGTGTAAGTGCTTGCATGCTTACCTCATTCAATCCCCCCATTTCAGATGTGAGGTGTGAGGTGCACTCCACTCTGAAGCACAATGGGTAAGGAATTTGCACAGGGTCACTCACATAGGTATTAAGTGGTGGAGTTGGAGTTAAAACCCAGGCAATTTGGCTTTCGAATCTGTGTTCTTAACTAATCTGTATTGCCTGTTAGTTAATTCAGTGTTCTCAAACTTTGATGTGCATAAAAATCCTCTTGGGGAACTGCCAACATACAGATTCCTGGGCCCCAATCTTAGAGAGATGGATCCAATAGATCTGGAGCTAGGCCTATGAATCTGCATATAAACAAGCACCTACATGATTCTGTAGTCCTGCAACTACACGGAGAATTATGAGAATTATCATGTTGTACATGCTGTCACAGGTTTTTATGATACACATACATACACAGACATAACCATAAAGTTATCTCCCACCCCACCAGGATTATTATTCCAGTACAATGCACTGGAACATACTCTAGAGAAGAGATATTTTTTAGCCTAAACTAGCTATATGACTTTGGACAAATCACTTGTATTTGTCAAGGTTCTTCAGATAAATAAAACTCATAAAATGGGTGCAAATACTTAGAAAGAGATTTTTTTTTTGTTAGGAATTGCCTCATGTGATTATGGAGGCTGATGAGTTTAAAATCTGCAGTGTGGGCTGGCAGGCTGGAGACCTAGGAGGACCACTGGTGCACTGCTCTCTGAAAGCAGTCTTTTCAAGATTTCCCTCGCACACAGGAGGCTGGTCTTTTTGTTTGATTCAGTCTTTCGATGAATTGAATGAGATCAGCCCACATATGGAGGGCAATCTGCTTTACCCAAAGTTAACTGATATAAATATTAATCTCACCCCAAAATACCCACCAAATGGGCACATGAAATTACCCATCACATCATTCAAGCCCTCTAGGTCTCCCAAGTTAAATCCCATGGGTAAGATCAACAGGGATTGGGCCAGGTGACCATAACCATATATGACAGAGGCACTAAATGGGTGACGGTGGGACACACCCTGACAATCGATGGCTTTAGTTTGCCTTACTCAGAGTTGTCCCACCTAGAATCGTCTAAAATGCAAATTACTGGCAGTTGCCAATAAACTCTACATGAAAAACTTAGTTTTGGTTTCTTGGGGAAAAAACTTGATGACCTAGCCACATTGTATGGCCACAGTGTAGCTGGTCACAGATAGCACCCGTAGGAGGGTAGGTTTCAGCCTCCCGCATCCCCACTACTCCCCATATGTTACTCACTTGGTCTATTGCATTTATTTCTGTGAACCTCAGCGTTCCTATAGGCACTTCCGGATTGAAATGACAAGGGGAGGGCTGGGCGTGTAGGTTAGTGGTAGAGTGCTTGCCTGGCTTGCTCAAAGCCCTAGGTTGGATGCTGGGCACTGCAAAAGAAGAGACCAAGGGAGAACTAGAATTTCTGAAGCACAATGCATGCAGAGCTGTTTCTTCATTGTGTGCATGTGGTTTATCATCTTTTCCAGAATTGACTTCTCTGGGTTCCTCAGGTCACTACCTGCCTTTTGAATTAATAAAAAGAATGCTTTTACATCCCTGCATACCTTTTTTGGGTAGGAAGTGATAAGAATTGTTGAACTAGGTTCTTTAGCATCACTAAGTGGGGTCACCAGCTATAAAGATGCAGGGACATTGATGTAAGAATAGAACCTGCTAATTTTGTGTGGAGTTCAATTATTTCACAAAGCAATTTCAAATGTGAGTTATCTTTCCTGTAGCCAGGCTGGCTTTATAGGAAAAACAGAATGGGAAGTTGTTTAATAGTCAGGTTTCAATTTTACATAGCCTCATTACTCCCCCAGTTGCTCCCTGAATGCTGGAATTACTCCAGCCAGGACAAAACCTTTTATTTCATAATGGGAAAGAGAATTCATATAGCAGAGTTTGAGAGCAGCCACACATGGCCTAAATTGACACAGAAACAAAGTGGTGATATTAGAGCCATATTGCAAAGAAATTTTGATGGGGGACTGGGGAAAAGATGAAACCCAGGGGCCTTGTATGTCTGAAAATAGTAGCAGGAGAAAGGGTAGAGCTCTGGAGAGGTAATGGACCAAGATTTGCTTTCCTGACTGCTCAATATGGCTGGTCCTCTTTTTCATGTTAACATCCTCTTTTTCATGTTAAGATCCTGTCTTTTTTTTTTTTTTACAAACTTTATAAAAAGTGCCTTCAGGGCCTTGGAAATTAATTCCATCGGGCATGCTCTACTTTATGTATTTAAAACAATGTATTTCAGATGTATAGTATTATTATGATTTCTCTAGAAGTCATCCTTCATAAAAATAATTCAGAAATGTTAGAATTTCTGTCAGTTTCTTGGCAAACAATGTTTGATTATAAATTTAGGCTCCATAGGACACACAACTTTAGAAGTATTCTGGAATGTTTCCAAACTTTATTTTGGAATTGGAAATTTGATTATTCTCTAATGATCTCAGTCAATAATAGTTTATAACAGTCATAAGTGTGTTGGGTTGAAATAGCTGCGTATTCCATTTCGACAAGAATGTTTTCACTGTTCCTTTTCCCAGAGTGTACATTTGCATATTGATTTTTCTGTGAAAAGGTTTTTTAATAATACTTGGATTTCTGTGGATAAATTGTATGAATATGGGGGGGAACACTTCTAGGTTTTAATGTCCGATATCAGATTTCTGCTTGGGAGGTGTATGTTTGCCTCTAGATTTTCTATTCCTAGGACATTTCCTATTCCTTTATCTTTCTATTAATTTTGAACATATTAAGGTCATCATTAACTCTAGTCAGTTGCTTATTTTCCTCTTGAATAGGTTCATAGCTTTCTTGTTTTTAAATCCACCTAGTAGTTTATACATCCCTTTGCCTTTAAATCGCAGGGAGAGAAATATTATACTTAGTAAAAGGTTTGTGCCTCCTATGCTGTCTTTTGGAGTAATTTTAGTAAACTACTGACTATAGCTCTTGGAAGATTGCTTATGCCATTCTGTTAGAAACTATAGTCTTATTTGGCTGAGAGACAAAATAAGCTTGGTTCCCAGGGCCGTTGCAGTTAACATCTTTTTCCTCCAACCAGATAATAGACTCTATGTTAGAGACAGTTTTGGAAATGAAACTTTAGACCTCAGGGGGTTATTTCTGATCTACAGGGATAGGTGATAATGGTGCTTTCACTTGGAACAAAGGCTGAGATATTTCCTGTCTTTTCAATTCAGGTAAAGGGTGGAAAGTAACAAAAATACATTGTGTCTTAGAAAAATAAATAAATGGGCTTGGAGGAAGTCTGTTTCTGTTTGAAGTAGGCATTCTATTAGAAACATGAATAGTTTGTATTAGAATAATAGAAATGATCAAACAATCATAGACATTTATAAGACATAGTAAAATTGGCATTTATATGGAACAGTACAATTTTTTGGAATGAGAGGAAAATGAATTGTCAAAAATATGATGTCCTTAGAATGGCTTGCAAATTTCATTCCTAACCCCTTTGCCTTCATACTTGTTCTCCTGTTCCCTTTAGACATATAGAAATGCAAAAAGAAAGATGGCCCACAGGTGGATGGGCCACTTAGAGCGTCAGTGGGAAGGCCAGCCAGTGTACCCCTGAGCAGGCTGCTGATGCAAGGTCACCACATGCACTTTGGGACATTTAAAGTGGAGCAAATAGCTTGTGTTTATGACCACTTGATTGATCACAGGTGGGTTATCTATGGTGGTTTGAAAATCTCTGGTTAGATTTTGTCTTCATCTTAGAGTTCTTCTGGACCATTGTGCTAATTTCTTTTACCAGCTCTAGAGGCTGAGTAAGTTCAGAGTCTGGGGCAGAAGCAAACATGGAAGCTGGGTCGCTGCCCTTGCTCCAAGACTAAAGGGATGGGTTGTCGAACATTTGCTGATATTGGTGGAACCCCAGAGAAGACTTGTCCCCTGAAGCCTTAAAAAAACTTGCTTTTCTACTCTGTAAAAATCACCATGTTGTATTAGAGTTTCCAATTCACTTTCTTCTCATTATTGATAATATCCTAAGTTTAGACGTAACTTGGGCATCATTAAAGACATACATGTAACTGGAATATCTTCTAAACTGACTATTTAAAACTGAAATAGTTCGTCTGCTCAAAGATAGGAGCCTCCCATTTTACATTTATTTATTTACGGTGGGGTCTCTTCAGTGACTCTCCCATGACTTGTATGACTCTCCCTTCTCTACTTGATAGTTGAAAAGTCGATCAGAAAAATTATTCCTCCTCATGGTCCTAAATGAAAATGTAAGAAACCCAGAGGGAAAATTACATCTTTTGGGTTGTTTTTAATATTACTAAGATGTCAGTGTCCTTTAAATGCTGAACTTCATAATGCATATGCACTTTGAAATATTTTGTTTGAAAAAGAAGTATGGAAAGAAATTGTATACTTTCTCATGTAACTCAAAGGCCCGATCCGTCAAAGCTAGAAAAGTTGTAGTCATCTTGGGTGATGTATGGTTTCTCCCTTGTTCACATAAGACCGCTCTCTTTCACACACTAATATTCTCTAATAGCTTCCCACTAGTGGTGTATATTTGGCTGAATGGCTTCTAGTGAACATAGCCATTACTGAGCTTAATTGTCTTTCACTTACGATTCCAGTGACATTCTATTACCTCAAGATAATTTACAAATCTAATTTACCTCTGTAGATATTGCTTTTGTGTGCTACACTGTGCTTTAGAATTTCAAGGTTCTGAAATTATTTTCTGCTTTTTATGGACCCCAAAATCAGTTGTCTTCTGTTATTCCTTCCCTCCCTCCCTCCCTTCCTTCCTTCCTTCCTCTCTTCTTTACTCTTCCCCTTCCCCCTCCTCCTTCTTCTTGAACCCAGGGGCATTCTACCTCTGAGCTATACCCCCCAGCTCTTTTTAGTTTTTTTTTAAATTTGGAATAGGGGTCTTGCTACGTTGCTGAGGCTGGCCTCGTACCTGCAATCCTCCAGTTTCAGCTTCCCAAGTACTGAGATTACAGGCATGAGCCACCATGCCTGGCTTCCCTCCCTCCCTCCTTCCCTCCCTCCCTCCCTCCCTCCCCTTTATTTTATTTTATTTTATTTTATTTTATTTTATTTTATTTTATTTTATTTCTTTTTTTGGTACTGGAGGTTGAACCCAGAGGCATTCTACCCCCAAGCTATACTCCCAGCCCTATTTTATTTTAAATTTGAAACAGGGTCTTGCTCAGTTGCTGAGGGACCTTGCAAAGTAGCTGAGGCTGGGCTAGAAACTTTGATCCTCCTGTCTCAACCTCCCAAGTACTAGGATTACAGGTGTGTGCAACAATTCCCAGCTCATTATTTTCTTTAATCTTCACAAGTAAATTAGATTAAATTGGATGGAACTTTGACCTTGGGATTGCTAAATCCAAGTGATAGCATAAAACCCAGATATTGAAGAAGCCCTATGAGGCCAATTCAGAAGTCCCAGCAAGGTGAATGTACCACCTGGGATTATCAAAGACCCCCCAAAAGGATAATAACAAGAATAGTTGTCATTTGGGGGGTACTTTCTAGGTTGTGGACTCTTTATATGCATTATCCTAAGGCAACCAAGTAGGAAGGTAGGAATACAGTTCAAAATCCTTGTGTTTGCATTGAAGGGCTTCCTGCATACCACTGTGCTAACTTTCAGTTTTGATTTTATTTCCTCCATTATTAAAATTATTTTTATATGAATGGTCTGTTTATAGTTTCTCATAAACATATCTTGCATTTTTTCAAAGAACGATTATATTGAGATATAATTCATGTTAACTATGCTATTTACCTATTTAACATATACAACTCAATAGTTTTTAGGATATTCACAGAGTTGTACAACCATTATTAGAAATCAATTTCAGAACATTCTCATCTCCAACTCACAGAAAGCCTCTCAGACCTGTGAGCAGTCACCCCCTTCTCCCTGTGTCCATCCTTCCACAGTCAACGATCCACTTTTTGTCTATAAAGCCTTGCCGATCCTTGATATTTTAGGTAAATAGAATTATAAAAGCGTTCTTTTTGACTGGATTATTTCACCTAGCAGAAAGTTTTGAAGGGTTGTCCATGTTGTAGTATGTCCATATTGTATTGGTCAGATCAACAGAATTCACAGAATGAAGAAAGGAAGGGAGGGGGGAAAAATGATTTATTAGATTAGCTCACAATGTAGTCCTGAATTTCGACCGCACGTGAAAATTCAGAGGAATCAGCAGCTGGTCGGGCGGTCTAAGAGCCGGAGCCCCAGGATTGAAGCAACCACCAATTCAGTCCAGTCCAAGATGTGAAGATAAGGAAGCTCTTCGGAGAAACGATGGTGAAGTTTCAGTTCGAAGAGCTGGAGGCTGATGATCTCAGACGAGAGCAGAAGATCAAGAAGCTCTTCAAGGAAACAGCGAAGTTGGAGATCCACGATCTCAGACGAGAGCAGATGCGTTTTCCTCAGGAAGAGTTGCAGCTCAGCTCTACGTGGCTTTCTCCTTCTTTTTATCTAAGTTCTGCACCTATCAGAACCCTGCTACCCACATTTAGGGCAGGACTTCCGGTTCAATCTGCTGTTATACAACCAAAGTCACATGATCTTAAGAGGGTCAAGTTGACAAACCAGACCAACTATCACATTGACTGGATTATTTCACCTAGCAGAAAGTTTTGAAGGGTTGTCCATGTTGTAGTATGCATTGGTACTTCGTTTTTCTTGCTAGATAATATTCTGTTATATGATAACCACATTTTGATCAATCACTCATCAATGATGGACTTTTGGGCTGCTGTGAGTATGCTGGTATGAACATTCATGTGTACATTTTTGTATGGACATATGTTCATTTCTCTCCTCTTCCTCCTCCTTCTCTTCTTCCTCCTTCTTCTTCTTCAATTGGTTTTGGGGATTGAACCCAGGGGCATTCTGCCACTGAGTTATACCACATCCCTATTTTATTTTTTACTTGGAAACAGGGTATCACTAAGTTGCTGAGGCTGGCCTCAAACCTGTTATCCTCCTGTTTCAGCCTCCCAAATTCTGGGATTACAGGTGTGTGCCACCATGCCTGGCTGTTTTCATTTCACTCTGGTATACATCTAGGAGTGAAATTGCTGAATCATATGGTAATCCTGTGTTTAACATTTTGAGGTAATGCCATACTGTTTTTCAAAGCAACCAAACCATTTTACATTCCCATCAGCAGTGTGTAATTGTTCTTCTTTCTCTGTATCCTTGCTAACACTTTTGTTATCTATTGTTTTGATTATAAAGATCATAATGGTTGTGAAGTGGTATCTCATTGTGGTTCTTATTTTCATTTCCTTGATGACTAATGTTGAACATCTTTTCATGTGCGTATTGGTCACTTGTGTATCTTCTTTAGAGAAATATCTACTCAGATCCTTTGCTCATTTTTAAATTGGATCATTTATGTTTTTATTTATTGATGTTAAGAGTTCTATATGTGATCTAGAGAAAAGCCCATTATTAGTTATATAAGTTGCAATATTTCCTATCATCTTGTGAGATATCATTTCACTCTCTTAATTCTGTCCTCTGAAGCACAAAAGTTTTTAATTTCAGTGAAGTCCAATTATCTATTTTTCTTTTGTGGTCATAATTTAAAAAGTCATTGTATAATGTAAGGTCATTAAGTTTTACCCCTATGTTTTCTTCTAAGAGTTTTATAGTTTTAGCTTTTACCTTTATGCTTTTTATCCATTTTGAGTTAATTTTTGACATGGTTTGAGGTCAGAGTTCAACTTTATTTTTTCGCATATGGATATTTAGTTGTTTCAGCACACATCTGGGAGTTAGTTTTGAACTTTTATTCCTTCCCACAATGCTTTTCTGTCTTCTTGGTTGTTGAAATCCTTTGAGTCAGCTCACCTCCTGCCCCCTCTGTGATGTCTTTTGACCGCCTTAACCTAGAGTGCTTTCTCTCCTTTTACTTATTATTTTTTTGGTGCCTTTATCTTTTCTTTCTGCAGAGATAAAGACAGGGCACTAGATGTTTTACCCCTTAGGACTTGCAAATGTCAACTCTGATCAGTATCCTCTTATACCACTGTAAACTAACTGGAGGCTGAAGAGCAATAAGTTTTATGTAGTCCTCCAAGTCTGACATTCTTAAGGTTCTTATGATGTGACTGTTTAAGATATAGGAAGTAATCAAAGGTGTTACAGCTATTTCGTGGTGAAACTTTGTAATTTTTATGACCTTATTAATAATTATGTTAAGTAAATTAAAAATGTTAGTGCCTACCATATTTTAAAGAGCAAACAATATTTGTTTTTATTTATATTTAGTATATTTTCATTGGTGTATTGTAACCATACATCATATTGAGGTTTAGTGTGATAGAAACATACATGCACATAGTACCTGGTGCATTTCCCTCCAGGTCCTACCCTGCTCCCGCCCTCTCCCCGTTCATAATGTTGAAATTGGTATTAAAAACTTCGCAAATGCACATAGGATTGTTAGAACTGTTTCCTTCATCAGAACTCCCTCCCCCTCCTCACATCCCTCCCCAAATCTCCTCCCACTATTCGACTGGTATCTTTCCTCATTCATCTGAAGTCTTTTTTGTTTCCCAATTTCTCTCTAGTTTTTACATATGAAAGAAAATATATGTCCCTTCACTTTCTAAGACTGGCTAATCTCACTTAACATAATATTCTCTAGTTCCATCAATTTTCCTGCAAATGACATCATTTTGTTCTTCTTTATGGCTGAGTAAAATTGTGTTGTATGTATATACCACAGTTTTGTAACCCATTCATCTGTTGGCGGTCACCTAGGCTGGTTCCACAGTTCGGCTATTGTGAATTGTGCTGCTATAAACATGGTTACACATGTATCACTATAATATTCTGACTTCAGTTCCTTTGGAAAGATACCCACGAGTGGGATAGTGGGGTCATATGGTGGTTCCATTCCCAGTTTCCTGAGGAACCTTCAAACTGATCTCTATAGTAGCTATCCTAATTTGCAATCCCATCAACAGTGTATAAGGGTTGCTATTTCCCCACATCCTTGCCAGCATTTATTATTATTTGTGTTCTTGATGATTGCTATTCTAACAATATTTATTGACACTTGTATAAAGGATTTAGTGAACAATTATCTAACATTTGGTCTTAATATAAAATTATATTGGGGACAATATTTCATTGATGAGGAATGATTGACATAATAAAATGCTTCTTTTGTAACACAGTGACTCAATGGACATTCTTGAAACCAGTGTTCTTTTCTGGATTCTGCATTAGTGACCCTGCCACTTCTAGGGGTAATAGAGAATAGTTGACCATTTGGTTTCTGGATGAGGATATGATTTGGGGGATAGGGTTGCATTTGATGAGAAGTACTATTGGTTATTTTGCTTTTCTGCTATGCTCCCTTTGATGAGTGACAAGAAGGAATGTGTCTTATACAATACATAGCAAATCAGTAATTTAGGAGATATAAATTGTCTTTTTCTGATATTTACATTAGTGAATTCACCAGCGAATACAGACATGTGGTGGCATGGCCCCTGCTTCTCATGGATGTTTTTGAGAAAGTGACATGCCCACTTCTATATTCCTTGAAACTCTAATATTCTCATGACTCTTTAATACATAAAATATTTCCAGAGGTAGCTAGCAATTCTCCAAATGTTCAATGAAGCCTATTAGAGGAAAGGAGAAAGTTTCTCAACAAAACAATTTCTCAATAACAACACAGGGCACTGTGTAGGAAATTGAAAGTGTTCTTGATACTATGGTTTTTCACAGCACTTCTTGTTCCACTAGATGTTTTTCAGAACGTAGCAAGTGTGTTAGTCACTGCAGGTTACTCCTTCACTCCTGTTCTGAGATCATAGAATGTTCTGTGTGATCTGACTGCTGGCCCAGAGTTGTCTTTTAATAAACTCAAAGTGAATGGTTTGGAAAAACAGTTTACACAGAATTACCCTCAAAATGCACGTGTGAGTCTGGTATATATTGTACTATATTTTTATGGGGTATCTGGTTTCTCCAGGGTAGCCTCTGAGTTAATTAAGTGGGATGGTCCTCAGATATGTAAGATAGTTTCAGCAAGTACTGTTCATGGATGCTTCTCCACTGGTGCCAGAAGGAACTTTGCTCTCCCTGAACTTCTTCAGCTTCTTATCTATCCCTTGCTGAGGGCTTTTCATCCTTGTTGCCATGTGTTGTAGCTCTAGCAATCTCCCTCTTTGCTTTTTACATTGCTTTGCTCATGACATTAGCTTAATGCTTATGGTAATCATTGGTGTTGGATAGCAAACATTTCCAGCTCTCAGCTTTCTGGATGGGCTATAAGATTGCACTTGCAAATCAAAACTACCCTGAGATTCCATCTCTCTCCAGTTAGGATGGCAATCATCAAGAACACAAATAATAATAAATGCTGGCAAGGATATGAGGAAACCAGAACCCTATTACACTGTTGGTGGGACTGCAAACTAGTACAATTGCTTTGGAAATCAGTGTGGAGGTTTCTCAGAAGACTGGGAATGGAACTACCATATGACACAGTGATAGCGCTCTTAGGCATCTTCCCAAAGGAAATGAAATAAAAATACTATAATCATACATGCACATCCATGTTCATTGCAGCACAATTTACAATACCAACTTATGGAAACAGACTAGCTGTCCATTAATGGATGAATGGATCACAAAACTTTGGTATATACACACAATGAAATTTTACTCAGCCATAAAGAAGAACAAAATTACACCATTTGCAGGAAAATGGATGGAACTCAAGAATATTTATTTAATTTCTTTTAAAAAGTTCACTTTTAGCCAGGTGTGGTGGCGCATGCTTGCAATTCCAGTACTTGGGAGGCTGAGACTGGAGGATCTGGGTTCGTTGCCAACCTCAGCTACTTAGTGAGGCCCTCCACAACTTAGTGAGACCCTGTTTCAAAATGAAGAATAAAAAATAGGGCTGGGGGTGTAGCTCGGAGGTAAAATGCCCCTGGGTTCAATCCCCAGTACCGAAATAAATAAATAAATAAATAAATAAATAAATAAATTAATAGTTTACTTTTTAAAAAATGAAACATGGCTTATGTTGTCTTTCTGTGGTACAGTGCTGCACTGAACCCGGAGCTCACTGGTGACAGGGACTCTGCTGGCTTTACCCACAGCAGCTAACAGTGCCTGAGATGTGGGATATGTTAAATAAATGTAACTTTAATTAGGAAACCATGTCTCTATTTGTATTTAGTTTAACATTTAAAAAATAATACAGTCCTTAGCATGAATCTTATTTGTAGTGTGTGTGTGTGTGTGTGTGTGTGTGTGTGTGTGTGTGTTAAAATGTTATACATTAAAACAATCCTGGGGTTATGTCCTTTAAATACATGCCCTGATCATTTTTAGCGAGGTCACTTTTTATGGCTAGCATAACCATAAACCAAATAACCAAGAAGCCCCTGTTTGTTCAGTCTTATTTGTGACCCTTATTTATTTTCCAGTATCTATGACTTATATTATTAAATTATCTTGCCCTTGGCATGAGGCCTTGTGTTACAAAAAGACTCTGATAAAGAGAGAGAGAGAGAGAGCGGCCGTGAGCTCCTCTGCACCTTGGGTGTGGGGCCCCAGCTCTGAGGAAGCCGTGCTTTCAGTTTCTGGACAAGTCAGACAGAAAGTAAAATAGGTGAGATAGGAGCCCTAAAAATGCAGAACAAAGAGTAGGGAAACATGAAGTGCCAAATATGCTGGAAAACATTTTATACACTTAATCAATTATAGCTACTGGCATAGGAGTATAAGAAAGGATGCATACTGGGCTGTCTCACTGGCTAAGGAGAGGTGGGGGAGGCAGAACAGGGGAAGGGGGAGATAGATGCCCACATCAAAAGACTGTAGAATTAGCAAGGACTTGGCCACAAACCAACACATATACTAATTCATTTGCATAAAATCACATATGCATATGTGCCTAGAAAGACAAGAGACAAGGTGGTTACCAACATGTCAGTAGAGGTTTTCTCTCTGTATGATGGCTGAATTTCAGGAGATTTTTACTGTCTTTGTTATACCTTTCTATTTTTTCCAAATGAGCATTTATCATTTGTGTACTCAGTAAACATTCTGATGTAGTATTTTTAAATTTATGAGTAATTTCAGGACAAAATTTAAGAACCCAACCAACCAGAAGTTGTCTTTATTGTTTGTATTCTACTGAATGCAAGCTATATTAAGTAAATAAAACTGTCATATTATTATAAGTAAAAAAGAGAAGTAATCAGAAATCTACTAAGTCAACACATTCATTTCAGTTCTTAGCGAATATTTTAAATGTGCATATTTACAGGACTAGCAGCTTCCTCCCTGTGTTAGGCTCTGCTTGATTTTCTACCAAGGCAAATAGCTGGTTTGGTTTATGGAAGCACCTTATCTGAAAGCGAACATCTTCTCAGAAAGAAAAAAAGTGCTTTTGTCAGATTATCGTGGCTTTGGGAATTATGCCATGAGGGCACATGCTGAGTAATGTGTTTTCGAGGCAAGCTGCCAAGTTCTGTCAAAGAAAGGCAAGTACAGGGTTTGTTTTGCAATATCTGGAAAACTTGGAACTCTAATTTCTTAGAAAATCTTTCCAAGATAAAGTCAGTGTGAAAGCATTCTACCTCAAAAAATTACACATAGCAAGAGAAAAGGCAAAGTAAAATGTAACTTGTGAGATGAGGAAAGGAGTATTTCTCCCTCCAAGAGGTTGTGACCTTGTTGAATTCAATCACACATCTGACAGCCTCATGGAAGACATCCTTGTAAGGTCAATTTTACTGAAACTTCCTACCGAGGTCAAAGGAAAAAAAATATCCATCATCAATTCACTTTTCTCCATCTTCAAAAACGTGTTAAAAATTAGGCACTCTGTATCCAAGAACATCCCGAAGTGCTGGAGGATCTTAAGCAAGTCATTTAATTTTGCTCTTTGTCTAATCTGGAGGATTTGAATTATAAGAACCACCATAGTCTTTCCTAGATTTTATTTTTTTAAATAAAAATGTATTATTTTTTGACATATTTATATACTCTGATATATATCAACAAAATAATTTTTTTATCAAGGTCTAATTCTTATGTGGTGTGAAAAGCTTTGTGGGTGATTTTATAGCATTACCTAGAGCTACAATGTCTCCCAAAGTCCTGTTAGGTTCCCCACACACCTTGAAGCCGTTGCCTGGGTGTCACAGGGGTGGTGATTGACAGGAGGAGTCCTAGAAACACAGGGTCATGTCTGTATTACCAGATGGCACTGTCTCCCCATAGTAGGGGAGAGCTTCCCTTGCCCCCAAGTCTTGCGGGAGCTGCCCTGATGATGACTGTGCCTTCCTGAGGTAGGAGGTCTGCTCAGCTCCCTCCAGAAGCACATCCTGAGTCTTCGTCAGGTGAGCCCAGCTGCTCTGAAGGCTCCTAGCCACACAGTGCATGCAGGTGTGACGTATGATGCTATGGACGACTACAAGTGCATTTTGCTCTGGGTCTGAGCATCTTTCCTCATTGGTTTGGAAGAGGGTGGGAGTCAATCAGGCTGCTTTTGAGTTAGATTCTGAGTGACTCTGAGACCTCACTGTCCCAAGTAGAGTGATGTGTTTACTGTACTCCAGTTGAAGAAAAATTATGTGTGGTTTGTTCATTAATTCTATGTTTATTGAGTATCTACTATATGCCATCTTGGTGATAATAAGAATGAAAAAAACAAAACAGGGTTATGCAATAGAGAAAGACTAGGTACTAATCAAGATTGGGGGAGCCTTATTGAAGAGGGAACATTTCCCCCTTAGTGAAAAGAAGCCAGCCATGGGAAGGTCTGGTGTCAGGATATTGTAGGTGAGGGATGAGCAAGGGAAGGTGGGGTGAGCTTCACATGTTCCTTCACATGGCCAGACTGCATGGGGTAGGGGAGAGTGACAGGTGCTGAGGTCAGGGAGGTGGCAGGTAGGCTGTCAGGTGAGTCTTCCAGGCCCTGAGGGAAAGTTTGGATTTTATCGTAAGGGCAATTAACCACTGGAGGATTTAAGCAGGAGAAGGACACAATCGGATTTGTGATTTTCCTGCTTCTTCTAGCTGCTAGTTGAGACTGGAAGGTCGAGGGAGTTTGTAAATCCAGTACTCCAGGTGACAGATGATGGTGACTCAGATGAGGCTAGCAGCAGTCGAGGAGAGAAATGTCATGGCTTTGGAACATATTTTAGGGTAGAACCTACAGGACTTGCCAATGGATGCTTCTCGGGGAAAAGAATAGGCTGGAATCAATGATTCTTATATTTTAGGCTTGAATAACCGCATAGAGGGTGGTCATGTGGGGGAGGAGCTGGTTTGGAGACTTACCAAGGGTTCTTTCTGATTTGAGCATGTTAAGTTTGAGCTGCATATTAAATACTGACAGGGAGGCGTCAGAGAGGCAGCTGAAATTGCAGTGGAAGGGCCAAGGCTGGAGATTTAAATTTGAGAATCATTGGCATGGGCCTGCTATGAATTGTGAGAAGATGAATAGAAATGTAAAGTCTTGTAATTTATCTTGAGCTTGTGCTGTTCTCAGTCAGGAAAAAAAATCTCCTTTATGAGATGATATGGTAATTATTACTTACTACTTAGGCTTTTTGTAGTAGTTGATTATCAGGCAATTAGAACAACCACATAACTTTTATCTGAAAATTAGAGCTAATTCGTCAGCACTGATAATAGGCTGACTCACTGAATAAACAAAACACAGAGCGTGAAGTTTGTCTTGCCAACCATGCATGGGAAGTTCCTCCTCAGGTCTCGCTCTTTCTTTTTTTTTCTTGCTACTGAGAATTGAACCCAGGGGCATTTTACCTTCAAGATACATCCCCAGCCCTTTTTAAAATTTTTTATTTTGAAACAAGATTTTGCTAAGTTGCTGAGGATTACCCTAAGTTGTTGAGGCTGGCCTCAAACCTGCAATCCTCCTGTCTCTGCCTCCCAAGTACTGGGATTCACTGGGATTACAGGCATGTGCCCTTGTGCCTGGCTCACCACAGGTCTCTTGAGGTTCAGGGCCGATGGATTAGTGCAGAGTTTAATTCAGCACTTTCCCTTGTTCTCATGGCTAATGGTCTTGTATGCTCCAGAGGAATGCTCTTGGGGGAGATTCTCAGCCCTCTCCTCACCATCACCGAAGCAGCACCAGCACATGCTGTTTGTACTGGCCGGCCAGAAGCTCGGAAGCTGGCCATGCTAGCAGAGTGATGCTTTGCTGTGTCCACTCAATGCTTGCAACAGTGCCAGCTGTTTTGCATAGGTTATCTCTAAATTTCATCAAGACCCTGCAAGGTAGGTATTTTTGTTTCCATCATAACAGTGAGAAAACAAAAATTTAAGGCTGTGTGGCCAGCAGTGTGGCAGAGTGAGGACTCAGATCTAGGTCTTCCTGCTTCCAAATTCATCTCCAGCTTTTATTCTGCCAGGCTTTTAAACTACCCAAGTTCCCTGTGGTTTATTCTCCCAGTCCCGTTTTCTCCTACCAGCCCTTTACATGTTCTTCCAGCCAAATATCCAGTTGCCTACCACCCACATTTCTCTTTTTAAAAATGGTTCCCTGAGGACCACATGTCCACCCTCTGATGCTTCTGCTGTTTGTAGATTGCAGCCCCATCTTCCCATGCCACACCACACCCACCTTCTCCCCGACAAGGCCCCCTCCTACACTCTACTAGTCCTTGCTTATGCTCACACACTCTAACCTCTCCCTGAAAATTTCCCTCTACACTTGCCAAAGCGCAGCCTTGGCTTTACTCTAAGTTAAAAGTTCCTGAGCCAACTTTGTCACCGGTGGTCACTTCTTCCACTTTCTCTGGCTTCTGGAGTGAGGAGCAGGGGCCAGCAAATTTCCTGTTTCCCACCATCACATCCAGACTACTGTTTGTTCTTTGTCTCTCGGGAGCTTGTGTTTTGAACTCCACTGTATTCTTGTGTGCCCCCACTTTTCCCATCTTATAGTCCACTCACATCTGTTCACTTCTTGCCCCATTAAGAGTCCACATTTATTGATTCTCCCCCCCATCATCTTCAGGAAACGGAACACAACTGTTTTTCCAATCCCCGGCTTAGAGATCTTTGGCCTCTAGACACTAAGGAACTTTATTTCTATGACATTCTATGCTCCTTATAGGCACAGCTACACCTGAAATCTACTGCACCTGAAATCTGCTGCACACTTGGAACTGCCCTTTCTGCTGAAATTGTCTTCTGAGTTGATAAACGGCCGTGGTTCTAACTTGTTTCAGTGTTCCCTCCTATTGAATCTTGGCTTTATTTTCGCTCTGACAGCTCCTTGCCCCTCATTGCCTTGACACGTCATGTCGGCCTCACCTGTCCCTGTCCATGGGGATCTTCTGTCCGTTTAAACTCCATGGCCTTCAGGCTCTGGTTCCCACGTCTTGTCCTACTTGATCTGAAAATCTCTACTTCTGGAGATCACCATCTGATTTCTCCTGCTTTCATGTTATTGAGAACAATAACAACAACAACAACAACAAAATCATAACCCCAAATTTATTTTTAACAACAAAGAAATGTATCAGAACATTTTAGCATGCTACTTAAAGTCCCACGGTTGGTTAAGTCAGTGATTTAATAACACCATCAAAGACCTGGGACGTTTCCACCTGTTCCCCCCATCTTCCACTGCCCTGTTAGCTTCGGTCTCTGGTGAGTTACCTTCTCAGGTGCAGGGCAGTGGCCGCAATCCCAGGGACTGTGCAGTGACAAGACTCAGCAGAAAAGTTGACCTGGTGGGTTATACCCCCAACATCCCCAAACTCACAATTAAAACCTTTTCAGGCTCCAGCACAATCTCATTGATAATTATCTCCCAGTTGTGTTCCTCACCATAAATAATCTGCATCTTTTGCAATTCCAATCTTATTAAGTCCTGCTATGTTTTTTTTTTCTGGCTGAAAAGTTTCTTCCATATCTGTTCCTATTACCCCTATCCCAACTCCCACCAACAATTACCTTGTGCCTCTCCATTCACTCCACTTTCCCCACCCCTGCTCCCTTACTCTTCCTGAAGCATAGGGCATGTCACTTTTCAGTTCAACCATCTCTAGCGGATCCCTGAAGTTCAGACTACTCAGTGTGGCATTCAGCGACTATTGTGACCTGGTCCAGTACTACGTTTTCAATTGTAATTCCCACTACTGTTCATGTATGCAGTGGGTCAATTGAACTGGAAATTTCTGGCTATTCCTTTAATGCTTCCCCCCCCCCACTTTTCCATCTCTGTCTCTATTCATTTTTTAAGAGGACTTCCGCTCAACTCTGCAGAAAGAATTACTACACACTTTTAGGTCTAACTCCAATGAGACTTCTTTGAAAAGCTTTCCTGATCTCTCTCATTCCCAGCAAGAAATTTATAGACTTTTCTGATTTTGAAGTAGATGCTCTTGGGTCATTTTTTTGCTTCATATGATTATTTCTACACACATCACTATTGATTGCCCTATAGCCCCAGTTTTCATATTTTCCACTAATATTTGAACAGTTCTTCAGGTACTTGGTATTTGGTTATTTTAGTTGTTGTTTAGACTTGTTTTCTTTTTTCCTGACCTGTGATTCTCCCATGGCTAATAGTATCTGTTATGTACTTAGAGGACATCCGGCTTCTGGGGTCCTCTGGGACTTTATATAATTTTGCCTGGAAAAAGCCCAAATTCTGTAACTAAAATTGCTCCTCTGGGTATTCAGTTCGATTATGTGGAGTTGTTTGTGTCCTTCAAGTTTTAGCACAGTGTTTTGGTTATGAAATATAGTAAAAGAAAGACTCAAAAAAGTATCACCAAATTACTCTTGAGGTACCTGGTTTTTGCTAACATAACCGTTCTCCGCATCACAACACACCATTGACTGTACCTTTAAAACACCCCTGGCCTCCACCCGCTCTCTCCACTCTCACTGCTGCTGTCCCTTGCCTGACCCTCGCCACCTCTCTGCCACCAGTTTCATCTCACTGCAGTCTGTCTGCAGCAGAATTGTCTCCACTCAGGACAAACCTGGTGATGTCACTCTTCTGCTTATATACATTTTTTTCTTTCCAGAATCAAAGTATAAGCCCAGTTGTGGGACCTCCAAGTTCCTTTAGATTTGAATCCCAGTTCCTTCCCTGGGTTCATCTCTTGCCATTTCCTTAGGTGTGGCTCCTATCCCCAGCCACATGGATATTTTCATGACTCCCACTCAGGAAGAGCCCATGCTCTTCTGAGGCCTGAAATATCCTCCTACTCTCTTAGCCTGGCCGGTTCCCACTGATCATGTAAGAACAGCTCACATGTCACCTTGTCTGTGGTGCCTCTCATGACCTCCTCAGAGAGTGGCCCCTTTTCTGTGTTCTTATACCATTCATTCATTCATTCATTCATTCATTCATTCATGTATTCAAATCCATGTGGTAAAAAATGTTTGGGATACAATGTCATAGAGATTGGAGGCCCTGAACTGTATGGGGCTACACAGGGAAAGGTATAAAAAATGAAGGCACAGAGGGAATGGAGGAGATCAAATTTGAGAGACCTCCTGCATTAGAACAAGCACAAGGACTAGTGTCTGACCAGATGTGGGGCATGTAGAGAGTATAACAGAACTAAATAGCCCACAGCTTTCTGCCTCGAGTGGCACAGTAGGTATGTGGACATCAGTGGAGGTAGGGAATGAAAGGAAGGAGCAGGCCAGATGTGGAGTGTGATGAGTTTAGTACTGAGGAGCCACTAAGAAATCTGGAGTGGGCATTTTTAGCACACTGTAGTGTGTATGGGTCAAGAGCTCAGGAGAAGAGGCCACAGTTTTGATAAATTTCTGGGAGATTCTAACAATCAAATAACAGTTGATGTCAGGGAGATTTCTTACCTTAACCCATACTCTAAAACTATTTTATACCTTGTTTCTATGATGTATTGTAACATAATTGTCTTGATGCTTTGTTTTGTCCATCAGACACTCATTTACTAAATCACCTTGTATCCTTAGTACCTATCGCATTGCTTTACAAGTGCAAATTTCAAGTGAGAGAATGAATATATGAATTCATCCAGCCATGTCTTAATATGAGTGTGAGAAGAGTGAAATTAAAGTCGGGCATGGTGGCGCACACTTGTAATCCCAGTACTTGGGAGGCTGAGACCAGAGAATCCGGGTTTGTGGCGCGCCTCAACTTCTTAGAGAGGCCCTCCACAACTTCGTGAGACCCTGTTTCAAAATAAAGAATAAAAAAAAATAGGGCTGGGGTGTAGCTTGGAGGTAGAGTGCCCTTGGATTCAATCCCACGTACCACACAAAAAAAGAATGAAATTAATCCATTTACTAAGTAATTTATTGAGCACCTTCTATGTACTGGGCAAGGTCCTAGACACTGGAAATACAGCAGTAAAAATGTTAGTGGGGAGTAATAATAAACAAGATAAGAGATAATAAAAATGCTAATAGCTAATACTATACAGTTATTATATGTTAGGTTCTGTTTTCAGCATTTAATATGGATTTTAAGATTTAATCCTCACAAAGTCCTAAAAGGTAGGTGGTAATAAATTCTCTGAGGGAAATTAAACAGAGTGATATCACGGCAAGTGACTCAGGGTCAGTCTTTGGCTGGAGTGGTCAGACAAGGCTATCCGAAGTGAGCTGATTGTGAGGGAGCTGGCCATAAGATCTGGAGGAGAAACGTTCCATGCGCAGAACAAGTAAATTTAAGTCTCCCTCCTCTCCCTGTTCCTTCTTTTTAAATGTTAAAGAATAAAGGATCCTTCCTTCCTTCCTTCCTTCCTTCCTTCCTCTCTTGTACTGGGGATTGAAGCCAGGGGTGTTCTACCTCTGAGCTGAATCCCTAGCCCTATTTTATTTGTTAAATTACTGTGCGTTGGCCTCGAAACTGTGATCCTCCTGTCTCAGCCTCCCAAGTGCTGGGATCACAGGCGTGTGCCACTGTACCTGGCTAAAAAAAGAGTTTTTCAAAAACATTATGAGTTGCATTTGTCTTCAAATACTCTACACCTCAGTCTACCTACAGTCAGCCAAATCAGCAGTAGTTCATTGCAGAATCTCAAGTTAGAGTAAAAGACAAATGCATTCGGACATCTACTTAGCTCTTGGTGGGCAGAGACTGAGGAATTACACCTCATTTCTAATCACTGATGTGTTGGTAAAGGTCATCAAGAGAATTAAATGAAAACAGATATGAAGAAGTGATCCAGATTCAAAGGTAGATTATGTTTGGAAACATTAACAAAAACAGCAAAATTATAAAGGCATCCCTGCTTTATCTGCTTACCTGCTCAGAGTAAATTCTCAAGAACAAGCAGTTATAAGCCATTCCTTTACATTCATTTCCTCCTCTTCTATATAGGTAGTTTGCAAGTAAATCATATAAGGACACATAAGTTTTACTACTTCTTAACCACGTAGGGCAACTCTGAAGCCTGATAGCTGAAATTTTACTTTTTATTTCTTTTCTTATTCTTAAATGGATTTTCGTTTTTTTTTTTCTATGTTACTAGGGATTGAACCCAGGGTTTTGTGCATGCTAGGCAAGCACTCCCCCACTGAGGTACATCCACAGCCCTTTTTATTTTGAGACAAGATCTTGCTAGGTTGCTCAGGCTAGTCTTGAACTTGTGATCCTCCAGCTTCAGCCTCCCAAGTAGCAGGGAGATGGCTAATTTGACCAGATGGTGTTTTTTATTAGACTGACGGCTAAAGGGAGAGAGGAAATTCATCAGGGACTGAACTGTCTATCTTCTGGAATGAATTTATCCATAGCAATCAGCAAAAGAAACCCATGTAGAATGATCTTTCAAACTAGGGGCATGATGAAAGTTAGGGACTGTTATAGGAAAGAAGCTTAGAAGGGAATCTTCTAATCCAATTGGCCTAGTTTACAAATGAGGAAACGCCAAGTGTCTTATCCAAAGTCCTAACTTTAAAGTGATGGGATTCTGGGTATCATTTTTTGACAGACATATATTTGTTTAGAACTATGCATTTATAATCTTATACAGAGGTTTTGATCATTTTAATTTAGAAAGAAGGCTTTGTAACATAGTTTTAACTTTTAAATATAATTATATTCTATTTTCTTAAGCAATGGTTTAAGTCAGATTGACAGTTTGTATTTAACTGGGAAAGTAAAAAAAAAACTGTTGTTGATTCAATCTGACATACCTAATTAGTGAATGCATTTATTTGTCTGAGTTTTTATTAAAAGGGATAAGCTTTAACCAAAAGAATTTACACATCTATATAAGTCTAAAACTGACAAACAAAACAGCAATGCACTTTAAGGGGCCTCTGTGTATCTCTACTATCTTTTAGGCTTCCGGTTTTCATATCATTTCCACTTCTATTTATGTTCACTTTCCAGAGTTAAGTGCATAATCCCAGGAACAGTTAGGAATTTGCTAAGAACAGTAGAGAAATATGTATGGTTAACTGTCTTTAAACCTCCCCTATACTCTCTAGGAAATGTCTTTTTTTCATCTTTTTAAATTTTTTTCTTTCCATCTGTTTCATCTGGTACTAGGCCAGCTCTCATCATCCCTCCTCAGTTTAATCCAGATTTTATGGATCTCAAAAGTTTGAAAGCTACTGGCCATTCTGGGTAATAGTCAGTTATGGGGACTTGTACATGTAAAAACTTTAACATACCACTTTGTAATTTAAGTGGGCCTTAACCATTGCTTTGGTTCCTTCTGTGGTATACATGTGAAGCATGATTTAGAGTCACAGCTTTGAAGTGATGGGTTCTGGGTAGCCGTTCTTAACAGACTTGCATGTTTGCTTAGAAGTACGCATTTATATCATTTTGGGGGGGGCAGGTTTGCTGGAGATCAAACCCAGCACCTCACAAATTCTAAGTAGGCACTGCCCCCAACTCTAGCATCTTGTTCAAAGATATTGATCATTTTAATTAAGAAATAAGCCTTTACAATGTGGTTATAGCTGAGCTGTGGAGAGAGTAGCTGTGATCCAAAGATGTGGGTTGAATGACTTGCTCAGTAACCACACGCCAGAGTGGGAGCCTTGAAGGATCTTGCTTCTACCCTCAGCCAAGAGTCAACTGGCTTCTATTAAGAAAAGAAGAGCCTCAAGAATTTGTTGACTCAAGTCTTTTTTTTGTGTGTGTTACTGGAGATTGAACCCAGGGGCATTCTACCTCTGAGCTACACCCCCAGCCCTGTTTTTAATTCTTTATTTTGAAACAGGGTCTCACTAAGTTGCGGAGGGCCTTACTAAATAGCTGAGGCTGGCTGCGAACCCGGATCCTCCGGTCTCAGTCTACCAAGTACTGGGATTACAAGCGTGCGCCACCACGCCTGGCCCCAAGTCTTTTAAATATGATTTTTTTCAGATTAATAGTTTTAGTTGTCTAACGTTTAAATTTATGTCTTTTTTCTTTTTACTTACATGGCTGTTGGCTTAATTTTAAAGGGAAAATGATTTAAAAAATTAGCTTACAAATTTGCCATGTTGATAGAATTGATTTTAGTTCATCATTTGTATAACATTTTCTTTCCCCTTTACCCCTCTGTTCAAACAAGGAGTTCGGGGGAGTATTGCATTGCAAAGCTTCTCGTGGGCTTATAAACAGGCTTGCTGAGGAGCTTCTTGCAAAAGCAAACCTCTTATTTCATTTCAAGTGTGATTTACAAATGTATGATTTGGTCTGTTTTTTAATTCATTTAAAATTCACTGAGGATTTAGAAATGACAGGTTGTTCGGAGGAGTGAATAATCATTTTCTGCAAAAGGCTTGTTGGCATAGTACCTGGCGTATGGAAAGGATGGAGTTAATGTTAGTTGTTGTTGTTATTGTCATTGCCAGACCCTGTGCTAGGCACTGAAGATGGAAAGAAGATAAAAGGATACTTCAAAAGGATCAAAGCCTGGCAACTAGGCCTGTAGGGATGGAGTTAGAATTACAAGTGTTCTCTGAAGATAGAATTTTGGCTATTCTGTAGGTTGGATCCTGAGCCTTCTGCTGGCATACACTCTGGTCTATGCGTCCATTCTTTAGGGTAATACACAGATCTACACAAACACACAAGAGATCAGAGAGGATGAATAAAGTGTAATAGTTTCATCGTAACATGGCGTTGAACCCTCTGGTCAAACCGGCCTTTGTTAAAGTTGGACTGTGCTTCCCCGGTTTTGGATTTTACTTTATCATCTGCATCTTCCATATCCCTTCAGGGAGGCATAGCTGGAACACAACTACCAGTTGTATTTATATTAGCTTCATCTGGTTTGTTATCAAGGCACAAATCTTGCTTTGCTGAAGAACTTTGGGGATTTGTTTTTATTAGTCAGTGTAGTGATTAGGCAGATCTGTGGAAAACGGGTACTTTCCAATTTCTTGAAAATCTAAACATGTTTTACTGGTTTGTTTCAACATGTTTTACTTTCTACGCTTCAGTAGCTAAAGGCATATTCCTGTTTAGAAGACAAAGAAACTCTTTTGAGTTACTTTTCTAATTTTACATTTGTCCCTTATGGTGATTTATAACGACAGAACTTTGGTTATCTGAACAAACATTTGAAATTAATTTTTCTTAGCACCATAGATGGTAATGTTCATATGTGGAACAAAAGTTTCAACAATGACGGACTCTGATTTCCAAGGACGTTGAAGGTATGGTTTAAAAAACATTTTCAATTTAAAGAAAATACATTTAAAGCAACCCACTTAAATGTGCTCTATAAAAATAGTATCATGTTCAGAATTTCTTCTTGTTAAATATTTGGATTTTTAAATAATGGGGTTCTTTTTTAATAGTTGTCTCCTGGGTGGTCTATAACATTGACTTTGTTAAATTTGCAAAATACATTTGTATTTCAAATTTAAGTGTAAGAAAAAGCTGAATGTTTCTACTGACATTGTAACTGGAGAGTGAAAAGGTCTTGTGGAGAGGCGGGTGTGGTGGCACACGCTTGTAATCCCAGTACTTTGGGAGGCGGAGACCGTAGGATCCGGGTTCGAGGCCAGCCTCAGCTTGCGCATTCACGCGTGCGTGCGCATGCACACGAGTGTTCTCTCTCTCTCTCTGTCTCTCTCTCCCTGTCTCTTTCTCTCTCTCTTTACTTAGTGAGGCCCTCTGCAACTTCGTGAGACACGGTTTCAAAATAAAGTATAAAAAATAGGGCCAGGGGCATAGCGCGGAGGTAGAACGCCCCTGCGTTCCATCCCCGGTACCGCAAAAAAAAAAAAAAAAAAAAAAAAAAAAAAAAAAAAAAAAAAAAAAAAAAAAAAAAGAAAAGAAAAGAAAAGAAAAGAAAAGAAAAGGTCTTGTGGAGCTACCAGAAAAATGATTTACCTTACTTTTAAAAAGCCTATTGCACTAGAAATGTGCCTGTTATTGCTTCACTAGCTTCTTCTACAAAAGAGTTTATAAGTAAAATTTTATGGGCCTAATAAAAAATAAAGGATAATGAAAGGAATCTAGTCCTAGTCTTCCTTTTGTTTTTAAGCACGAGATATTTCAGCTAAATTTTAAAAAATACTGACTTTCATTATGATTATGAACATTCTTTAATGAAAGTTTAATGACTATTCATATCTCTGACGAGCTCAGAAATTTTTAGAGGCATTTAGAGATTCCTAAGTATACCACATGGGAGACTCACTGCTTTGGTGGAGAGGCGAGGTAGGGTCAGAGAAACCTAGGGTAACATCCTGGCTCTGTCACCCACTAGCTTTGTAACGCTGAGCCTTTTGATTAAGTTTTCTAAGTCTTTGCTTTCCTCACTTATAGAATAGAAAAACCACCTCATAGGGTAGCTTTGAGAAGAATATAAAGTACATTATATAGAGCATCTTGCAGTGCTTTGTTATATTGGGCATCCATTTCCTTAAAAATGATTTTTCCTTAATAGTTCCATATCATCTGGCATTGAAACAATTCACTTCATATAGAATGAAGTGAATAGTCTAAGCCATGGGTTGGCAAACTGTGGCCATCTGCCTGTTTTTATAAAGTTCTATTGCAGCACAGCCATGCCATAACATTTAGAGATTGTCTATGGCTGCTGTCTGCTACCATGATGGAGTAAATGACACACACACTGCAACCTATAAGATCTACAGTAGTTACTGTCTGGCCTTTTTCAGAAAAAGTTTGTCAACCCTTGGTCTATGCTGTTTGCAGGGAATTGCTTTACTAGGAAGTGCCACGGTTTACCCAACTATGAGGCACTTGGGTGCCATGGTTTACTCAAATAGCATTGCTTAGCTATCCCCAGGGTGGACCAGAGAAGTCTAAGGATTAGATGTGATTAGTGGTGAGATCCCTAGAATAGTTTAGAATAACAGATCTAGGACCTACCAAAGGGGGTTTGGACAGGACCCAAACTTCCTGTGGCTTAGTTTCAAAGTAGGGAGGCGCTCGAGGCTGATACCAGATCCCACAATGTGGTATCCTTTACCAGCCTACAGCTAGGAAAATTATTCAGAGCTTTCATTACAAAGTATGAATTCAGTCATGTTTAATAGGCCTTTGTGAATCATCCTAAATCCCGAGTTAAAAGATTACAATCGGCTATTACTATCTAGAGAGTGTGGACTGAGTGGATTTCACCTGGTTATTAGAGTGAGCACTTTAGGTACCAGGGCGGGCAAAGCTAGATAAAGCTCTGTGGGTTATAAATGATCAAATGTTTGAAATCAAATTCCATTTAATTCAGTAATTTTGGTTGCTCTAACATCAGGATGATTGTTGACTTCTGTTGGAAGTTCTGAGAAGTTTCTCTCTTTCATTGTTTCACTTTTGGTGATATCCTGCAATCCCCAAATCTATTTTTCTCCATAATTGATCTCAGGGGAGACAGGCAATACAATCGTCATTCCTGAGATATGCTCGGTGCTTCCAAGTTACAAAGTGCTTCCACTGACATAATTTAATTTAAATAACATCACTGCCTTACAAGGTAGAAGTGTTAGAATTATTCCTATTTTATAGCTGCTTTACGGGTGAAAGAGGGACTTGGATTTGTCTTTCTGACTGTTGTTTCTGCCATGTCATTTTGCTTGATGTTTCTGCTCAGCTAAGTTTCTTGAAAAGTGGGCAAAATATAAAATCTCATTAGTTTATCAAATAAGCACCCAGAAGGGGGAAAATCAGACTTTTACATTAGAAAGAAACATGAGGATCATCTAAATAAGAGGCTGCAAACTATTGGCCTTTAGCCAATAGTTTTAGCCAATAGGCTTGCAGATGTGTTTGGCTGAGCCTAGATAATATTGACCTCTAAATGGTTTTATTAAAAAATACATAGAATTAGCTATCAAGTAATATCATAAATAAGTCCTTATTTCCAGCTCCTTTAGAAGAGTCAGAAGATCTGGCCACACTGGGCTGTCTCCTTTGGAGAAGGAATTTGCTTTTCCTTTTCTACCAGTCTCTACCATTCCCTATTGTTCTGCCAGCCAAACCCTACTGTCAACATTTACTGTATTTTCCTGGTTCTTGCAAGAATTTGAATTTCTGTTTTCAAGTATAGACTTGGATACTTATTTTGTGAATGAGGAAATGAGATTCAAAGTATAGCAGTAAGATAATTTGACAGCACCGAGATTAGAACTTGTTTTCCTAATTCTGAGCCCTTTCTTGTGCTTTGGCATTGTGGCCAGATTATTCATTATTACTAAAGAATAACAGAATAGCAAGGGAATAGTAATTAGTCAAGAGATGATGTATACTTTTAAATAAATGGATAATGTTTTAGTGAAGGTCTGATATGTATTTCATATTTATGTTATATGAGCCAAATTTCAAATATTTCATAACCAGACTAAGCACTGGACCATTCATTGTAGGTTCCGATTTGGAAAACATGGTGCCCTATAAATTGAGTGAATGAAGTTTATTTCCTTATATTGGAAAAGTTGATTGGAGGGAATATGTTGAGTAAATGTCAGCACTGAGACAGTGTTTCAACTTCAGAAGCAGAAGTATGTTTCTTCCTAGTGTCCTCAGGCATGTGATGAATGCCTCTTTTGTTGGAGGCCTCACATTCGGCAATAGCACGTGTCGGGGAGAAACTGAGGGAAAGAGAGGTGACAGTAGATAATTGTGAGTATATACTGAGAGACTGGGAAGAGAAGAGTAGGCAGGAGTGGACAGGCACTGTCTATCACAAAGAGCAACATGCAGAGGCTGAGTGAGTGTAGGCAGTTCAAAGGAATTGATAGTGGGACCTAACCAGTGATAAGAAAGGGTGTCAGGGGTACAGGTGGGCTGAGCAAAGCAAAGTGTTTATCACTTATTTTTCAGAGGTGTAATTTTTAGAATGGGTTATATAATTCAAACCCAAGGGGATAAATTATACCCTATTGGGTGAAAAATGAACAAGGGGACATGAAAGAAAATAACTATAATAAACAATGAGTTGTTGAGATTCAAAATGCTTAAAATAAGATATTTGATGAAAACATTTCCAGATTACTATGATTGCTGTGCTCATTATTCATTCATTCAGTAATAATTTATGGCAGTTTTCTATGTGTGAGCATCATACTAAGGCTTGGGAAATATCCAAAGGTAATAGTGCTTGCTTTTGGGTTGCTTTCAAACCATGTGGGGAGGTAGGAAAGGAAGATAGGAAATATTCTATATAATCTAAGCCCATGTAAATTAATGTTATCACAGTTTAGGGAAAGAGGCACCTCTTCTCCTGGTTTGATCTGGAGAAAGACTTTCCAAGGCATGAGGACTAGGGATTTGAAACTTGACCTTGAAGGATGGGTAGGATCTGAAATACCAAAGGGATGGTAGATGTTACTCGAGAGAGGCCTAGTGGCAGAACAAGACATAGTGACAGTGAGCTGCGAGGAGACAAATGTGACTGAAGTACTGAGCTTCCTGGCAGGAGGGAGAGCTGGGCAGGTTAGTGGATACTGAACTGTAAGGGCCTTGACTACAGGTGAGAGGATTTTTGTTTTAAAAACATGATTTCCTTAGTTCACCCAGGGAATTTGGTGTAAATTTATAAGTGTTTGGGGGTGGACAACTCTCAGTGGAGTTTGTAAAAATGTCTTTGTGAATAGTTTCAGTTTAGAGAAGTGTTTGCTCGAAAGAGAATGAAAACCTTGCTAAAAAGAAGCATCTCAGACTCACCTGGAGTCCACTTAGAGACTCTCCAAGGTGTAATATAGGATACGCGGGGATTGATACAACACATGAAGGACAAATGTGCAGAGGGATGCCTGCAGGTAAGAGATTATGGATAGAGAATCCTATTTTGCTAAAGACAGTATTCAGTCTGGAATGCTATTTTGTTTTTCGTTTCTGTATATGCCTATGGGGATTACCTTCTTTTGGAGTCCTTATAATGTCCCTCATGTTGCAGTTTGCTCACTTATTTCCCGTATTTTGAGCAGTGTATTAATTAGCTTTTTTATTGTTGTGATCAAAATACACAACAAGAGCAACTTAGAGGAGGAAAGGTTTATTTGACTCATAGTTTCAGAGGTTCAGTCCATGGTTGGCTGGCTCCAAGGCAGAAACATCATGGTAGCAGGGCATGGTGGAGGAAAGCTGCTCAGGGAAGATGGAAAGTAGAAGAAGAGTGAGAAGAAGGGAGTAAGGACAGATTTAGTCCCCAAGGCCACATGCCCACTGGCCTCCCCCTCCAGTCACACCATAGCTCCCTGCAGTTACCACCTAGTAAATCCATTCAAGTTATTAATCCATCAATGGATTTATCCACTGATGGTAGCAGAGCCCCTATTCAGTTATTTCACTTCTGAATGTTTCTGCCTCGCCAACACATGAGCTTTCCTGGGGGACATTCCATAGCCAAACCCTAAAAGCAGCAAAGTACTATTTGGGGAGACACATTAAGCTTCAGTGACCTCAGTGCTATGTTTATTTGCTCATAGAGGTGTGCTGACATAATGGGTAAAAAAGGGGAACAAAGAAATGAAATACATGGCGGGCGTGGTGGCGCACGCTTGTAATCCCAGTACTTTGGGAGGCGGAGACCGGAGGATCCGGGTTCACAGCCAGCCTCAGCTCTCTCGCTCTCTCTCCCTTTCTCTCTCTCTCTCTCTCCTTAGTGAGGCCCTCCGCAACTTTGTTAGACCCGGTTTCAAAACAAAGTATAAAAAATAGGGCCGGGGGTGTAGCGCGGAGGTAGAACGCCCCTGGGTTCAATTCCTGGTACCGCAAAAACAAACAAACAAACAAACAAAAAAAGAAATGAAATACAGTTTCTGTTATTTTTGGAAATAAGTTTGTAATGCAGGGTACTAGATATAATTTTAAGCATGCCTTTTAAAGCAGTACAGTAGGTATTTATATTGTGGATATCATTGTATACACTTCAGGACAAAAGGAAAACAGTTTTCCTAACTTAATATGGCTAGGAATTCACAACTTAAAATAAAATTTCCAATGAAGGTAGATTTAGAAAATGTTCTTCCGCTAACAATTTAGATAGATGTGAAGATGTAATTTTTGGAAAACTGGCAACTTAAAATTTAGGTAGAAATGGAGAGTCTGGATAAAATTATCTCATGGAATTTATAATATTCCAACATTAATCCATAATTTTAGATTTGAACAACTATTAGTCATAGAAGGAGTGAAGGTTAATTTTATATGTCAGTTTGAATAGGTCATGGGGTGTCCAGCTTGAACATTGTTCCTGGGTGTGTCTGTGAGAGTGTTTCTGGATAAAATCAGCATTTGAAGTGGTAGATGCTCCACTGTGGGTGAGCATCATGCAGTCTGTGGAGAGCCAGCATCAAACAACACCATCAAAAAGGCAGAGGAAGGAGGAAGTTGCTCCTTTTCCTGTTTGAGCTGGGAAGTCCTGTCACTTCTTCCCTTGTCCTTGGCCTGGGATTTACACCATGGACAGGCCTTTAGACTCAGACCGAATCACAACGCTGGTTTTGCTGGGTCTCCAGCTTATAGAGGGCAGGTCATGGGATTTCACAACTTCCAAAATGGCATGAGCCAACTATGTATGCATAAAACTACCCTCATTTTTCCCTCTGTGTGCATGTGCATGTATATTTCTTCTGTTGTTTCTGTTTCTCTGGAGAACTCTTACAAATACAGAAGGTCATCATAAAGCAATTTTATTTTAGTCACCCACTTTTGTTATTTTTTAAATTTGTTCTCTGCTATTTATTCTTGCTCTTGGTTGAAATTTACATACAACTTCATGACTCTTCCAGTCACTGCTGCTTCCTCTGGTGTGTTGTGAAACACTTTCTTTGTTTAGTCTTATGTTCAGTCCTGGATATTTGTCCCATAATTCAAAGTTCGTTGAAGGTAAGGCTTCCCCTTCCTTCCAGCACAGGGCTGTTGCAGACTGGCTGCTGTTGTGGGAGACATGACAAGAGGTTTCTCTCTTTCCCACTCAGCACTTCTACTTCCTCACCTCCTCTCTCCCAGATTGCTAACTTTGAAGCACACTGAAGTATGTAATTGGAGAGAGGAAAGGTTAAGAGAAAGTACTCACTATCTTCTATGGATTCTAGAAGTCTCCATCACTGGGGATCTCTCATCTGTAATCTTTTCACATGGGTGAAATTGTTTTTCTTGGTTGGTTCCTCATGATGCTTTGCTCAGCTCCTAAGCAGTCATTTTTTTTAAAAGAATATTGTGACATATATAATTGTGAAAACAGATAACAAAATTTACCATTTTGGCTATTTACTTACTTATTTTTATTTCTTTTTTGTGACACTGGGAATTGAACCCAGGGGGATTATACCTCCGAGCTATACCTCCAGTCCTATTTTATTTTTATTTGGAAACAGGGTCTCACTAGGTTGATGAGAGTCTCACTACTTGCTGAGACTGTCTTTGAATCTGCAATCCTCCTGTCTCAGCCTCCCAAGTACTGAGATTACAGGCATGCACTACCACGCCCAGCTCCATTTTGGCTATTTAACAGTATACAGTTCTGTGGTTTATATTGTTGTGCAGCCATCATCACCACACATCTCCAGAACTTTTTCATCTTCCCAAACTGAATTTTTTTACCATTAAACAATAACTTCTCACTCCCCTGTTTCCCCAACCCTGGCAACCACCATTCTATGTTCTGTCTCTGTGAATTTACTACTCCAGGATGTCATTTAAAAGGAATCTTGTAGTATTTGTCTTTTCCTGACGGGCTTGTTTGACATAGCATAATATATCTTCAAGGTTCAACTATATTGTGGCATATGTTATAATTTCCTTCTTTTAAAAGGATGAATAATACTCTGTCGTGTGTATATGCCATGTTTGATTTATCCACATGTGTTAATGGACACTTAGGTTGCTTCTACTTTTCAATTATTATGAATAATGCTGCTAAGAACAAGTGTATGCAAGGCAAATGCTCTACCACTGAGCTACATCCCCAACCTTGAACATGGGTATGCAAATATCTGGACGAATCATATCTCTCTCTCTGTCTCTCTCTCTCTCTCCTCTCTTTCTTTTGGCTATTCACCCAGAAATGTAATTGCTGGATCATATGGCAATTCTATATTTATGTTTTGAGGAACTGCCACACTGCACCATTTTACATTTCTACAAGCAATGTACAAGTGATCCAGTTTCTCTACATCCTTTGCCAACACTTCCCCCTTAATTCCTTCCTTCCTTCCTTCCTTCCTTCCTTCCTTCCTTCCTTCCTTCCGTTTTTGGTCACAGCTATCCTAATGGGTGTGAAGTGCTATCTCAGTGTGGTTTTGATTTGCATTTCCCTAGTGACTGGTGATGTTGAACATCTTTTCATGTGGTTATTGGCCATGTGTATATTTTCTTTGGAGAAATGTCTATTCAAATCCTTTGCCCATTTTCTAACTGAGCTGTTTGTGTTTTTGTTGCTGAGCACCAGCATTCTTGGAGAGGATCTAAGGTGATCCCCATGCTGGCCCCAGTGTGCTCTATCACCAGCATCTGGGAAGGACACACTCCAACAGAGGAACCGAGGACAGTTTGGTGGAGCGACTATGTGCAGAAGCGTGGCAGGGTTAAGGGCCACCAATAAGGTGGCCATGTGGCCTCTGTTAACCACTGTGTGTTAACAGAGCAGAGCCATTATCGCCCCTGAGCATGAGGGGACAAGGAAAAGGAGTGGTGACAGAGACCCCAGAGAGAGCTGCATCCGAGGGGAGGACTGCCCAGAAGGGGCTGTGGAATTCACCAGAACCCATGCTAACACGAGCTAACAGGGAGGGAACTGTGGGAATGAACACCTCCTGTCTCTGCTCCCATGCTCTCATCTCCTGCTGGGGCCTCTTGTTGGCCAAGCTTAGCTGGAAATCTGTGATGTAGGCCATAGAGGTCAGCCTCCAGGGCACAGAGCAGGACAGTCATGGGTGGAGGCTGGCTCTAAATTGGCACATGAGATATCCAGCACAGGAATGGTGTTCCTGTTTGGTCCACAGGGTCTTTCACCTTTTGTTGGGAGTGCAGATACTTCTCAATCCATGCTCCAGGTGGTTTTAGTCAACCGTGTGCCCTGGAGGGTCGTCAGGTGTGTGAATCAGTGGTCATTCTACCATGTTCAGGAAACTCATGTCAGCTCTAGGTGATTCATTGAAGCTCCTTGCCCTAGGCTTGAGATGAGGGAAAGGCCTTGCCCAGCCCCTCCCTCCCGTGGAAAGGACGAGACTCACAGTATACTACTTGCTTTCTCCAGCTAGACTCCTTTAATCTCCAACTACTTATACTTTTATGCCCTCAGTAGGGGTAAGGATTGGGGTAAAAGCCATGAAATGGAAAGTCTTGTACAGTGGTCTCACATCTCATTCTGGAATTTGCCAGCCGCGGTCTAGGAACTTCAGCAGAAACTGAGACTGAACTAGTTCTATTTTAATACTCTATACAAACATCCTATGTACTCTGTGTCCCTAAAATTTGTGTATTTGGGAAGTCATCTGGGTGGGAAATGGGCAATATTGATTTCTACTTGGGGTTACTTTATTTTTGAGGATATAAGATATGCTTTCTTTGGAAGTTTTTCCAATATAGAAACCCAGGCCAATTAGGATAACTCATGATTTCCATGAAATTATGCAAGTATTACTTAGCTTCAAGGAGCTAAAACCTAAATAAGGTAAGTGAAAAGATTTTTAAAATTTGGTAAGGTGTACTTAAATTAAAGATAGAGTTCATGCTAGAAATATTCTTAATAAATTTCAGGTAAATTCAATAGAGCATCTTCCTTGGATAAATAATGTCACACCTCATTTATTTATAGCTTTTAATATATTCTAATTGTGAAGCTCTAACTTCTGAATCTATTTTAGAATGAGCTTAAAGCCATTCTTCTTCTCATGTATGTTGTGTTGAACAGCTTTCTGTTTCTTAATAACCTGAGATAATCAATTTATAAAGAGAAAAGGCTTATTTTGGCTCACAATACTGGAGGTTCCAGTCCGTAGTTGGTTGTTCCCATTGAGTTGGGGTCTGTGGTGAGGTAGCACATCATGGTGGGAGTATGGGTGGAGAAAACTGCTCTCACCTCATGGCCACGAAGCAAAAGAGAGGGAAGAGGAGGCCAGGATACCACAATTCCCTCCAAGGACATGCCCCCAACAACCTGAAGAACTCCCTCTGAGCCCCACCTCTTAAGGCTCTACTACCTCTCAATATGGCCTCTCTGGGGACCAAGCCTTTAATACATGGGTTTTTGGTGGACATTCAAGATCCAAACCATGGCATATGTGATTCCTGAAGGAGATGTATTCCTGGAATTAGTTTCCTTATCTGGTCAGACAACCAGTGGAGAAAGAGGGTTCTGCCATCTGCATTCAGAAGCCAAGGACTAAGCTGTCATTTCTCAAGCAATTCCCCCAATACTTGCTCTACAGTTTTCAGATTTTAAATGGGTTTATTAGAATTCGGAAGTCTTAACTTGTGGCACATATCTAGAATTTTAATAAATTACACGTTTTAGTTTTTATCAACTTTCTGGGCAGGTATATTGTCATTTTGCCCTGTTTTCTCTGATAACATCCGCCTTTTTTGTGTTATTAATATAGTTTCATGTTTTAGGCCAAGCCTACCCTGATCTTTCTTGTGAATCTCCTAAAAATGGACTCATCTGGAGAACCAGACTGTTTATTCTTTCCCTTCCCTCCCTTTTTCTTCCTTCCATACTTCTGGAAATGTTGATTGAGACAGTATACTATGTGCCTGCTATTATAACAGGTATTTGAGAATCTGAAAGGAAAGACAAACTCCCCTGCTCAGGGAGCTTGCTGGCTAATGGAAGGAGAACAAGAAGTAAATACAACTGTAACCTAATGTACACGTATGATAGGAGACACATGGTGTAATGCAACCACCATTGAGGGGGCCTACAGGGATGACTTAAGCCAGTGCTGAGGGTACCAGGCAGTAACTGCATGACCAAGACAAAGAAGGGTGACCCCAGACAGAGAGGGCAAGGGAGGGCTGGGACTACAGCATTCCTGGCATTTGAGGAGCATAAAGGCCTGCTAGTGGCTAGTGATCAGGAGAAAATTACTTAGCTGGTGCATGAGCCCAGGTGGCCGTCTGACATCTGCTTCTCTGCTTAGCCCTGTCTTTTGCATATGCATAACTCCCGTGAAATGAATGCAAGAGCTTCGTGTCTTGAGTGACAAATGTCATCTTATGAGCACTGGGAAGGCAGTTAAATTGTCACATGAGTGTGTGAATAAGAAATATGACTTGGGGGAGAAACAAGTATGTATACAGACATTTTTAGATTTGGGGAATGGGAATATGTCAAGATTTCTGCCTGGGAGGTGCTGTATCATCATGTTGTGTGAGAAGACAGGGGATCCTGGAGGAGGAACAGGCTTGTGCAGGGTAAAGCTAACATGGGTGAGGGAAAATGGGGAGAGGAAAATGGAAAGAGATGATGGGTGCTATCGAGTCTGAGGTGCCCGTCAGTAGGGTGTATGAGTTTGGCAGTCAGAAAAGAGACCCAGGCCATGCATGGGGGTTAGCAAGGCCATGGTGCTGCATGAGGGGAGAAGCTGTAGGAGGGGACGAAGTCACCTGCGAGAATGCACAGGAAGATGAGTCTCGGGTCCCACCCAAGAGTGGTACGATGCTGACGGGGGAGCAAACGCCGACGGCCCGAATAACCACACCTCGGACCGGGAGACATGTCTGGCACGATCTCGTTTATTAGAAAGCCAATCCCCCTTTTATAGTAGAGGCCATACAGGAAACTCGCAAGCAGTACGGTGTGACCAATGGCATGTGAGGGTCGGGTCACCACGCCCCCCTGTAACCTATCATAGGTAGAGGCACCTGTCGTCTGTGAGCACGGAAGGAGGTAACTGCCTATCATAGCCCTCCAGAGGCTAGGTGGGGCTATCTGCGGGACCTCCCTCTGAGGGGTCCGCCAGCGCCATCTTTGCCATTGATATGCTGAATCACTGCCACGTGGAAGAGGCCCGGTACTCGGTACTCTAGAGCAGGCTTCTGCTAGTCCACCAGGCCCTTTCATGGCACTGGGTGGAGACCCCAGCAGATGAGAGGCCTGGGAAACCACTGAGGAGAGACCAAGAAGGGATGGCCAGAGAGGCAAGGGAAGAACTCAGAGAGAGTGGGTCACGGGAGCCAAGAAAGGAGACAAGTTCAACTAAAACCACTAATTACTGCCAAGGAATTAGATATGATAAAGAATGAGAGGTGCCAGTAGATTTGAAAGCTGTCAAGTGTTTGGTGACCTTGGTAAAATTGGAGGGACATAAAGAAAAACAACTAATTTCAATGGGAAAATGAGTGAATGGGAAATACAGGCTGGGAACTACTTTTTGGAAAACAGTATAAATAAAGAGAAGGCGGACCAAGAGGAGAACAGGACAACTGGATGAGAATTGATTGGTAAATGAGGACTAGAATAAGGTCGAGAGATATTTTTTCCCTTTATACTGAGAGAAACTTGACTTTATCAATTTAGAGCCTGTAAATTCATTGTAGTGAATTGATTTGACAGGAATACTCTGATTATAACAGCTATCACTTATTGAGTGCCTACTATGTGCCAGACATTGTGCTGCTATGCACTTTCATGTACCTTCTCTTATTTAAACCACACCATCTCCGGTTTACAGACGAGAAACCCAAGCTCAGGTTATTTGCTGATGATCATATAGCTAGTAAATTGCAGAGGACATGTTTTTTTGTTGTTTTGTTTTGCTATGCTATGCAGCCTATTGGTACACCATGCTGAATAGTATGTATGTAAAAATTTTGTCTGTGAACATAGTCTTCCCATGTGATCTGGGCAGTCGTACTCCTAGGTATTTATCCAAATGAGTTGAAAACTTATGTCCATACAAAACCTGCACATGGATGTTTATTGAAGCTTTATTCATAATCACCCCAAATCGGGAACATCCAGAGTATCTTTCAATAGGTGAATGGGTAAACAAACTGGTACATCATACAGTGGAATATTATGCTACAGTAAATAGGAACAAGCTTTTGAGCTACAAAGAGACACAGAGGAAATATAAATGCATATTGCTAAGTGAAAAATGTCAGTCTGTAAAGCCTATGTACTATATAATTCTAAATATATGACATTCTGGGAAAAGTGAAACTATAGAGATGGTAAAAGGATCAGTGAGTGCTAGTGGTTGGGGGAGCACAGGCTGGAGCAGGGATGAAGCACGGGGCATTTTTAGGGCAGTGAAACCATTCTGTATGATAATGTGGATATGCTGAATAAATGACATTACGTATTTGTCAAAACCCACACAACTACACATCATAAAGAAAACCATGATGTAAACTATGAACTTTAGTTAATAATAGTAATGCATCAATATTGGCTCATCAATATTGATATACCACACAAATGTAAAATATTAATAAGAGGACAGTGCGGACCATGGGGGAAGGAATATATAGGAACTCTCTGTACTTTAGGTGCAATTTTTCTGTAAACCTAAAACTGCTCTAAAAATAAAGTCTATTAATTAAAAACACAATTGCCTACGAGGATCCTCTACGTGTACTGCAGCCTCGCTTCTGCAGAATCTCCGTGGTGGGCATGCTCTGTTCAGTCTTACATAATACAGTTAAAAGAAAGAAAAACAACACTCCTCCCAGAGGGAAATAATCAGTTGAACAAATCGGTAGTTATCAGAAAGGCAGGCTGTAGCACATCCTGTTTTTTTAACCTTTCTAATTTACTAGTAAGGCAACCCAAATCACACGGCTGGGGGGGGGGGACGTTGATTGCTTTTAAGACTACCTTAATGCTGTTAGGGTCCCATTAGTGCCCTGGAGGAGAGCCTGTCCCTGCCACACTGGAGTTTGAGTCTCCCATGGACAGCAGTGAGGGGGCAGAGGAGGGGGAGGGAGATGGGAAGGCACTGCGCTTTATTCTATCCCCTGAACCACACGCGATTGTAAAACATTCTTCCTGTGGTTTCTGTGATCACTGAATGCTGAGAACCTTCCCTGCCAGCATGGTAGCATTACTCTGGGGAGGGAGGGAACCAGGATGGAAGGTGGGCTCATCCATCCATCCATCCATCCTCCCTTTTCCACCTGTGCCCCACGTGAGCGGCCACTGCGAGGCCACACCCACTTCCTCTCTCTGGTCTTGGGCGGAATCTCAAGGGGGCAACTGGGTGATTGAGGTGGCGTGTTGCGTGTTGGGGTCAGCTGCTGGTAGTAAGAAGAGATGGGCAGGCATGATAGTGCACACCTGTTATCTCAGTGCTCAGGAGGATCGCAGGTTGGAGGACAGCCTCAGCAACTTAGGGAAACCCTGTTTCAAAATTTAAAAAAAGGGTTGGGGTATAGTTCAGAGGTGGAATGTCCCTGGGTTCAATCCCTAGTTAAAAAAAATGAGAGAGAGAGAGAGAGAGAGAGAGAGAGAGAGAGAGAGAGAGAGGGAGGAGAGGGGAGAGGAGAGAAGAGAGAGAGATGCTTTTCTCCTTGTAACCTGCAGCCACACCCCCCGCCACTGCTAAAGTCTTTCAGCTTGTTCTTTGATGGTCTCCGGGTTCACACACAGGAGAGGTCGCCCTGTTAACTCCAGCGGCGCAGGAGTTTGAATATTTTCTGTTCTGTGCATGAAGGGCTCCCAGGTTTCTGGAATGCCACTGCATTAGAACCTTGTGGAGTGAAGCCTTGAAGGTTTGAGGAACCTGCCATTCGTGACCTTTACCTTCTGGTTCATGAGCCCCTGGAGTGGAGATATTAGAGGAGAAAATAGGAAAGAAGGCCTGGCCTCAGTCCAACCCACGTGTGGCCCACACAGCGAGGTTTCAGGAGCCATGAGAAGGGCTCCCTTTCTCCCAGAAGAGTACTCTGCAGGTTGGTTCCCTTAATTCTACAGTTAATGTTCCATTGAGTAAGACTTTAGGGTAATTGTTTTATGTTAAAATCATACCTCTTCAGTACTCGTCTTTACAGTCATAGCCTTTATGGTGGATGCATTGCCAAGAGCTTGGGATTTGGTAAGGCAAGTGGAGGAGAAGGCATGAGGGTTTGGTGGCCTGATTTGGATGGAAGTGGTAGAGACACTGAGGGATGGAAAAAGTGAACTAAGGGCGATGGAAAGGAAACTGCTGGTTGATTCAGTTTTCTCTGGGAGTTTTCTTGAAGGAAGGGTACTCTGTGAGATTATGTTTGTGTGTGTGTGTGTGTGTGTGTGTGTGTGTTGAAGGGTACAGTGGGGGGGTTCTTTCAGGAAATGATAGCTGCAAAGAGACATCCAATTTACTCTTCTCAACCAGCATATATCTTCCTGGAATAATGCTAGTTTCCCTGGAGACTTTACGGTCACAGCGCTGAGTCTGTAAGGTATGTATGCGTACACACCCATGTGTAGGGCAGACAGTATGCAGTGATGCTTTCAGAGATGTCTAGGTGAGTCTTGACCCCTCGTCCATTACATAGCACTGTATCTATTGCCCACCTGAGCCCCTTCCTCCTGTCATGGGGGCCTCCTATTTTCTATGACAACGTAGGAAACCGGGACTGTGGATGATGTTGCACCACAAAAGCTTTTATCTCTACTTGGTTTAAGCCCAACAGAGAAGTTGGCTGCATGGCACCTCCAATAACTGAAAGCAAATTTGTTCCTGTGTCCCAACCCTCCACGATTAGCATGTTTTCATTCCTCCAATCTAAGGTACACAACCTTTTTCAAACAGGTGACATACCCAACAATGTGTGGGTGGGAAGAGAACCAACACATGATGGCGCATCACCCAGGGACTAGCAACAGCAGGAAACCATTGCCACCCCTAAGCCTGGAGAGGCCAGAGGGGAGAGAGGCGTTCATCTTTGGAACAGTCGAGAGCTGTAGTTCTGGCAAAGCTCTTCCAACAGGAAGTGTGGCCACGGGTACAAGAATTCAACCACTTCAAGACCTTGACCTGGCAAGGAGAGATCAGGGGAGAAATCAATGTCCTGATCTTTCTCTATTCAGCTGATCCCTCCCATTGGCAGAACCTCAAGAGAAACACAAGATGAGGGTCTTTAAAGGTCAGCTTCCTGGGGCACAGAGCAGGGCCAAGAAGGGTAGTGGTTTGGGAGGCCCGAATAGAAACTAGCAGTGCCATTCCAGTTTTCCCATGTATATAATGAAGATACAGTCTGCCAGGATTAAATATATTGATCTATATAAGCATTTAGCCACATCATCTGGAGAAGACAAGGTACCTTGTAAGTGCACCGTAGTAGTAATAGTGTTAGTAAGATTAGAACATTTTCAGCTACCTGTGGTCCTCCCAGTACCCTAATAATTAATATTCCTATCATATCTCAACATTGTTATACAACAGGCTTTATTAAGATATGTTTGTTTTATCACAGTCATACCTGTAGGTGTGAATTTACAGCTAAATGCCTCTTTAATTTGGACAAAGGGAAATGTGCAGTGTTGTAATTTAATTATTTCAACTGTATAGAATCCTATAGATTAGATATATAGGACACTGCAACCCTAAGAAATACCTATAACAAAAAATACCTTCCTTTCTCTGTGCCTCAGTGCAGGTCTGGAAAGGAGGGGATGGAATGTGAGCTTTAAGTTGAATATATAGATACATATGGCTATGGAAGTTACACAGAGCCAGAACTCCTCTTTTCTTCCCTCCCACCTTTGTGTGTGTGTGTGTGTGTGTGTGTGTGTGTGTCCACAGAATGTGTGAGTTTGGGAAAGTAAACAGAGGTGTGGATTCCTAAAGTAGTACACCTGCTCATAGCTAGAAGGTCTAATGAGTTGGTAATTACATTTTTTGTTTGGAGTGAATTATTAAATGTATTAATTGCTATTTTTGTTGTTAAATTACCCAAATTATTATCTCCAATAACCTTTGATCTCCCAGAGTTGATGACAATGTTAGGCTGCAAGTAGAATCTTTTTTGTTCTCTTGTGTATACCCACAGTGTATTTTCAATTACCTAAAAGAAAGAGGATGCCAGGTAGTTAAGGCGTGAGGCTTTGGTTTTGTCCCATTTCAGTACATTTTAATTGCAATGCTTTGCACTTCATAGATACTTGTGAGTGCAGAGATATCTGCTTAACTGGGGGTTTTAGAGGGAAAAAACAAATGAGATTCACTTTAACATTTGTGATATTCTCTTTTACCCCCAGGCCGATTCAGTGAGCCCAATTTTGTAAAAGTATTGTTATAATAGCTTTATTCACTTTTCAAAATTACTTTGACATTTAATATCCACTCGGGGGACTTCCGCGTGGTCTTGAAGGCCTAATATATTACACTTTGAAGAGACCAGAGAAGTCACAGTTTAAACTCTCATTTTATGAATGAGGAGACTGATGTTCAGAGACCAAGGGACTTATTCAAGGTCACAGCTCTCATGAGCTGGACAACAAGCAGCTATCGCTTTATTTACTTTCCATTTTTATCTTGGGATTTTGTATTAAATGGGGCCGTTCAGAATATTTTTCTTTTTCTTTTTTTTGGTACTGGGCACACTCCAGCCCGTTTTATTTTTTATTTTGAAACAGTCTTGCTAAGTTACTGAGGCTGGGCTCATACCTGCGATCCTCCTGTCTTAGTCTCCTAAGTACTGGGATTACAGGCATGAGCCACCAGACCTGGCTAGCAATTAAAAAATTTAAGACCATGTTTATGAGTTTTGAGTGTTCTAATTTGATTATTCATTAGAAAATACTTTTTAAGCTTCTATGATGCTTTGAACCATAGGCTCGTACCCTGAATACAATGGTGAAAAGATATGCATGGTTTCCACTCTCGTTGAGTCCACAGTTGATTTGTGAATATTTATCCTGTTTGAATATGAATCATCATAATAAATTATTTATTTGAGTGCTTACTATATGCCAGGCATTAAGTTATACAAACAGTGAGGCAGGAGCTTGTGGGCATGGCAGCATATGTCTGTAATCCCTGCAACTGGGGAGGCTGAGGCAGGAGGATCTCGGGTTGGAGGTCAGCCTAGTGGTTCCTCTTCCCAGTCACCACCTCACCTCAAGAATAATCATCCTGACTTCTAATGCTATAGTTTCTCCTGTTTTGAAACTTTTTATGAATGAAATACTACTTTTTTTGTGTGGTACCGGGGATTGAACCCAGGCGTTTTACCTCCGAGCTACACCCCCATTCCTATTTTTTATACTTTTTATTTTGAAACCGGGTCTCATGAAGTTGCAAAGGGCCTCACTAAGTAGCTGAGGCTGGCCACGAACCCGGTTCCTCCGGTCTCCGCCTCCCAAGTACTGGGATTACAAGTGTGCGCCACCACACCCAGCTTGAATGAAATACTACTGACTGCCCTCTTTCATTTTTGGATTCTTTCTTCCCATTATGTTTGAGAAGTTGATCTATTTTGTTTCATGTAGCTGTAGTTCATTCATTCTCATGGCTCTAGCGTATTCTGTTGCATGAATGTTCCACAAATTATGGATCCACTTTTCAGTTGATGAGCATATGGGTTGTTTTGCATTTTTGGCTCTTGTGACTAGTGCTGCCATGAGCATTCTTATACTTGTCTTTTGAGAACATATGTATGCATTTTTGCATACATATCTTGCAGTAAAATTGCTGGATGATAGGGTTGGTGTACATATGTTTGATATTAATTCATACTGACAAATGATATTCCAGTGGTTGTGCCAATTTACACTTCCAAATAGAATATTTTTAACATTAAAAATTGTAAAATCCCTTTACATACACAGAAGGGTTGTATAAAAACATGCCTGGAATCATGTGAACAATGGTGTGTAACTTTTTCTTTTTGTTGACATTCTATTTTCTTTATGTTCGTAGATTGTATGGAACAGATCTTCATTTCTATCAACTTAGCACATGGGGAACAGGGTTGTTATTGTAAAGAGTCATACACATGTGAACTTAGAAAAAGCTGAACTATATAGTTCTAGAAAGGTCAGAAAGTAGAGGTACCAGGCTTGTGCAAAAGAACTTCTCGCTGAACATTGTGCAGAACTATCTAAATAAATCCACAGAGCTTCTGATCTGGAGTTTGAGCTATTACAGAGTATTGTGGTTGGAGAAGTTTGGGTTTCTGATGATTTGAGGTTGTTCTTCAAGACTTTTTTTAACCCTGAGGCACAGAAATGAAGATTCTAATTAGAGAATCCATTAAAAAGAACTTAACCTAGTCTGTGGCTTAATTTATACGTGTGATGCTCTACTGAAAGTGAAGTGATTAATATTAGTTAATGCATGCATAGGGCCAGATATTCTGGTTCTAACAAATTAATCAATTTACAGGGTAATTAAAAACTGGAACTAAACTGTCATTTCACTGATGTAGTCCTGTAAGTTAAATAAAACTCTAAGCAATATTTAAGGCTTCAATGTAATATATTTAGCATCTTTTTTTTAAAGCAAGTCTGGAAATGGTTCTTATTTCTATAAATGTTCTGCTTGGTAGCTAGCCTTTTGTGGAAACTCGAGTAGATTTTAAACACTTGGTTCACTTAAATTACTTCTCTCTGTGCTTTCAAGAAAGATTGAGAAGAGTTAATGGGATGTGTATTAGATTGGTCATTCAATTCCTTGATAGACCATTCAAATATACTAATGCCAGAGAACATTTAGCTGATTAAAACGTTCGGAATGAATTTGTCATTTGAGGGTAGTCTTTAAATGGATGCCTTTACTATATTGGCTGTGTCCTACTGATATTATTTGGACTTGCTTCCAATATTAATTCATAAGACTCTCTGGGTAACTTAGACATAGAATGTATGTCCAAGTCAAGTTCATGGTATATTTGGTTAAAGAATCTTTGTGGCCTTGAAAGAAATACAATAATTTAGCAGTCAGTATTGTTTATAAAGTCTAAGGTGGTTATGTTTAAATGCTAAAACTAAGAATGAGATGATTGCTGTTATAACGTTTTTCTTTTTGGTAATTAACCTTAAATACTGGAAAGAATAGAGTCTTAAGAAAATACACCAACATTCAAAACCCAAGTATCTCAACATATTTTAGTCTCATATAAAAAATGTACATATAATCCTGTTGGCAAGCATAAACACTTCCTGCATCTTTTTTGTACAGAGGTTTCTTGAATGAGAATTAGATTTGCCATGTCAGACTGATAATTTTAAATTTATGTTCTGTTTCCAATTTCAGGTTCTTAAAAAGGTCCAACTTAGCTAATGAACATAAAAGTGACTATTGCTAATTTAGCTGCTGCTGCAAAACATGAAAGGAAATCATGAGGCCATTAACACATCTAGAAATAGTAATTTTCTGGCTTTCAGTGCCCAAGATAGCTTAGTGAAAAGAAAATACTCAGTTGAGGCAAGGTATGGAGGTGAGTTTTCAAATGATTTTCTTTTTAAACTTTCCTCCCTTCCTCCCTCCCTCCCTCCCTCCCTCCCTCCCTTCCTTCCTTCCCTTCCTTCTTTTTACTCCCCCTTTATTCCTCCTTCTCTTGTGCGTTAACTTAAAGCTTCACTTCAAGATCTTCCTGGTGCTGACTGGTGGGGGCAGTGAGGTATATACCTTCCCCCTGCATATGCAATGAGTAAAAGGGATGGGAAATGATGGCAGATTCATCATATTTTGAAGGTGGAAATGCCCTTCTTGTGCCAGGGTTTACTGGGGCCTCCTGCTATCAAAATGTGAGAGGATACACCCACTCTGCTGATGGGGCAGGAAGGTTCTCCTTGAAGGGCTGAACTGGAGACTGCACTGTATTTATACTCCGAGAGTTCTTGGGGCTTGTGCTCAACAAAGATCTTTCTTTCTGACTTTTATTTCTTTATTACAGAATACTAACTAACTGCCCACAATATGTTAGACACTGTGCTAGGTCCTACAGTCTGGTCCATAAGATTAGTCTTGAGAGGGAGGCAGGTATTAAAGACATAAGTACAGTTCCTTGGCATTCATTGAAGATCGGTTCCTGGACCCCCTTAGATACCAAAATCTGCACATGCACAAGTCCTTGATAAAAAATGGCATAGTGTTTGCATACAACTGATGCCCATCCATTTAAAGTCCCTAGACTTTAAATCATTTGTAGATTACTTAATATACCCAATGCAATGTAAATGTTGTGTAAATAGTACATGTTTATGGAATAATGACATGACAAAAGTTTGTCATGTTCAGTAGAGACACAATATTTTCCTGTTTCTGAAGCGTCATTGGTTGAATCCATGGATGCTGAATCTGCAGATACAGAGGGCTGGTTGTATGGACAGACTGGGATGGATGAAAAAGTATGTATTGCAATGAGTGTGTGACAGGGGTGGGGAGTGGTCAGGGAAGCCTGAGGCTGGTTAACTGGGCTATGGGGCAGAGGAAGAGAATCCGGGCAAATCCCAAAAGGAGGGAGAGTCTGCGCTGGTGGCTGAAGCAGGGAGGTTGGTGAGAGTCAACCGCCATACAGGCAATGTCAGAAGATTCAAGGGGACTCGGGGCTTCTTTCCAGCTGTGTAAACAGCGCACATTTCCTCAACTTATAATGTTTCTTTTCTAATAATAAGTTGGGAATATCCACATCCCTGTGACAGCCCGTGTGTGTATACAATAGCTGCCTAGTAAATACTTGTTGGAAAAGGAGAGCTGATTTAGGCACTTGGGCCAGCAGTTGAAGGATCTTACCAGATTCAGAATATTTTAAACTAAGGGAGAGGTGGTCTGAACAGCTTTTCCTCTTCTAAGGAAGTCACATGGAAGGAAGGAGTGGTTGAAGTGGGGGTGAGGTGTCTAGTGACAGAAAACATAAGAACATGAAGCTCGCAATGTTCTGATCCAGAAGTTATCATCAGTATTGAGAGTGATAATGGTGTAAACTTTCTGAAGATGGGCAGTTCTTGCCTCTCATTAAATGTCAGGGTGCATATGTGTGTACATATGTGCTTTCATAGTTGAGACCAAATTAAATTTTGGTATAACAGTATAGGGTTACTAGATTAAGTAAAGAAAAATACAAGATGCCTAAATAAACTTGAATTTCAGGTAAACAAAGAATTTTTTTGTATATACATCTCCAAATACCCTGTACATGGGAAGTTTTCCTCTAAGAAATCTGGGAGTGAGTTACCCTATTTCCCCCTGTTTTTAACATTGCATATACAATGTTTGTGATTATTCTTGCTGTACATATTTATGGAATCTGATTTTTTTCTGACAGTCTGGAACCTTGGTGAATGTACAATATTAGGAAGGATGCCATTCCTGTTGAGGCTGCTCATTTAGTGTCGAGACTCTTCCTCTTCATTCTGGGCTTTGATCTCTCTAGTGTTAACATTCCAAGAATGAGCTGGGCATGGTGGCGCACGCACGCTTGTAATCCTAGTACTTGGGAGGAGGATCGCAGGTTTGCAGCCAGCCTTAACAACTGAACAAGGCCCTCAGCAACTTAGTGAAACCCTGTTTCAAAATAAAAAAAAAATAGGACTGGGATCGTAGCTCAGAGGTAGAATGCCCTGGGTTCAATCCCCAGTACCACAGGAACGAGACTGGAGCATTTTGCTGATTTTGGTCTTTCAGAGCAATGAAACAAATAACACATAATGAATTTACAATCTTAGCCGTTTTTTTTTTTTTTTTTGGTACTGGGGATTGAACTCAGAGGCATTCTACCTCCAGGCTACACCCTCAGCCCTATTTTATTTTTATTTTTATTTTGAAACAGAGTTTCACTAGGTTAATGAGAGTCTCACTTCCTCCTGAGGCTGTCCTCGAACCTGCAATCCTCCTGTCTCAGACTCCCAAGTATTGGGATTAGAGGTGTGCACCGCCACGCCTGGCTCATAATCTTAGCCATTTTTTTTTTTTTTTTTTGCGGTACCAGGGATTGAACCCAGGGGCATTCTACCTCCGAGCTACGCCCCCGGCCCTATTTTTTATCCTTTATTTTGAAACCAGGTCTCACGAAGTTGCGGAGGGCCTCACTAAGTAGCTGAGGCTGGCCGTGAACCCGGATCCTCTGGTCTCCACCTCCCAAATACTGGGATTACAAGCATGCGCCACCACGCCCGGCGATTTTAGCCATTTTTAAGTGTACAAATCAACAGTGTTAAGTGTATTCAGATTGTTGTGCAACAGATCTTGAGAACTTTTCATCTCAAAGCACTAAAACTCATTAAAACCCATTAAACAACTCCACACTTCCCCTCACCCAGCCCCTGGCAATCACCATTCTGCTTTCTAAGAATTACAGATTGATTTGAGGATTGTGGACATTTTTACCATATGTCTTTCAACACATGAACACGAGGTAGCTTTCCATTTACTTGTATCTTCTTTGGTTCCTTTTAGCAATATTTTGTAGTTTTCTGTGTATAAATATTTTACCTCCTTAGTTAAGTTTATTTTTAAGTATTTAACACTTTCTTCTTCTTCTTCTTCTTCTTCTTCTTCTTCTTCTTCTTCTTCGGCGCTGGGGATTGAACCTAGGAGCAATTTCTCTAATTTGTTGAGGATCTCAATAAATTGCTGAGGTTGGTCTTGAACTTGCCAACCTCTGGTTTCAGGAGGGATTACAGGCATGTACCACCAAGCCTGGCTTTAATCCTTTACTTTTTTTTTTTGTGGTACTGGAGATTGAACCCAGTGGTGTTCTACCACCCAGCTACACCCCCAGTCCTTTTAATTTTGAAATAGTGTCTTGCTAAATTACTGCAATCTTGCCTCCAACCTGCAATCCTCCTGTATTAACCTACTAAATTCTGGGATTACAGGGGCGTGCCACCATGGCTGGCTAATCCTTTTTGATGTTACACTAAATGGGATTAAAAATTTCCTTTCTGGATTTATCTTTATTACTGATCAGTACTGATATACATATATATTTATTTATTGTGGTACTAAGGATTGAACCAAGGGGCATTCTACCTCCAAGCCATCCCCCAGCCGTTTTTTTAATTTTTTGTTTTGAGACAGAGTCTCACCAGATTGCTGAGAGAGAATCTCACTACATTCCTGAGGCTGTCCTCCTGTCTCAGCCTCCCAAGTACTGGGATTACAGGAGTGCACTTCCATGCTTGGCTAGTATTGATTTTTGAGTATTGGTTTTGTACACTGTGACTTTACTAAATTCATTTATTAGTTTTATCAGGTTTTTTCGTGTGGTCTTTAGTTTTCTACTTATAAGATTCTGATATTTGTGAACAGAGATAATCTTACCTCTTTTCCACTTTGTAGGTCTTTTATTTCTTTTTCTTGTCTAATTGCTTTGGATAGAACCTCTAGTATTGTGTTGACTAGTAGAGGGAGTGGACATCACTGACTTATTCCCAATCTTAGTCTTTTTTGTTGGGTATTGTGTTAGTGTCAGCTTTTAATATATGGGTCTTATAATGTTGTGGTTAGTTTCCTTCTATTCTTAGTTTGCTGATTTTTTAAATTTATTTTTATCATGAAAGAGTTCTGAATTTTGTTAAATTCTTTTTCTGCATTGAGATGATCATGTGGTTCTTGTCCTTCATTTATTAATGTGGTATATCACATTGATTGATTTTTTTATTTTGAATCAATCTTGCATTCCAGATATAAAGCCCACTTGGTCATGGTGTATGATCCTTTAAATGTGTTGTTAAATTGAGTTTGTTAATATTTTGTTGAGGAATTTTGCATCAGTATTCATCAGAGATATTTCTTTTGTTTGGTATTCACCAGACATATTTCTTTATGTCTTTTGTTTTGGTATCAGGGAGAATCTGGCCTCATAGATTGATTTTGGGAGTATTCTCTCCTCTTTGAGTCTTTGGAACAGTTTGAGAAGGATTAGTGATGATTCTTTTTTTTTGCAGTACCGGGGATTGAACCCAGGGGCATTCTACCTCCGTGCTACACCCCCAGCCCTATTTTTTTATACTTTATTTTGAAAGCGGGTCTCACGAAGTTACAGAGGGTCTCACTAGGTAGAGAGAAAGAGAAAGAGAGGGAGAGAGAGAGACAGACAGACAGACAGACAGGGAGGGGGAGAGAGAGAGAGACAGGGAGGGGGAGAGAGAGAGAGAGAGAGAGAGAGCGAGCTGAGGCTGGCCGCGAACCCGGATCCTCCAGTCTCTGCCTCCCAAAGTACTGGGATTACAAGCATGCGCCACCACGCCAAGCCGAGTGATGATTCTTTAAATATTTGATAAGGTTCTCCAGTGAAGACATATAGCCTTGGGCTTTTCTTTGTTGGGAGATTTTTGATTATTCCTTCAACCTCCTCATTAGTTATAGGCCTGTTCAGACTTTTTATTTCTCATAACTCAGTCTTGGTAGGTTGTAAATTTCTAGGAATTTAACCATTTTTTATTCAATTTGTTGGTGTATAATTGTTCATAATATTCAATTATAATACATTTTATTTCTGTGATATCAATTTCAATATTTCCTCTTTGATTTCTAATTTTAGCAGTGAAATCTTTTTTTAAAAAAAAGTCTAACAGTTTGTCAATTTTTTTGATCTTTTCAAAAAATCAACTCTTGGTTTAATTGGTTTCTTCTGTCCTTGTTTCATTTATCTCCACTGTAATATTTATTATTTCCTATATTCTGCTTTGAGTTTAGTTGTTTATCTTTCTCTAGTTTTTTGAGCTATTAAGTTAGCTTTTTGATTTAAGGTCTTTGTTCTTTTTTCTTTTTTATTTTTTTTGCAGTACTGGGGATTGAACCCAGGGACATTATACCTCCGAGCTACACCCCCCAGCCCTATTTTTTATTCGTTATTTTGAAACAGGGCCTCACTAAGTTGCTGAGGCTGGCCTTGAACCTGTGATCCTCCTGTTTCAGCCTCCCAAGTACTGGGATGACAAGCGTGTGCCACCACGCCTGGCTCTGTTCTTTTTTAGTATAGATGTTTACTACTATAAACTTCCATTTGACTACTGCCCTTGCTTTATTCGTAAGTTTTGATATGTTGTATTTTTGTTTTCATTTGTCTCCAGATATGTTCTAAATTCTTTCATGATTTACTCAGAGACCCATTTGTTATTTACTAATGCAGTAAGTTCCAAATATTAGTGGATTTTCCTTCTGCTATTGGTTTCTAGTATTATTCCATTATGGTCAGAGAATATATTTTGTGTGGTCTCAAGATTCTTAAATTTGTTTAGGATTTGTTTTGTGGTTTAACATGAGGTATTTTTTGGAAAATGTTCAATGAGCTCTTGAGTAGACTTTGTATTCTGATGTTGTTGTGCAGAGTGTTCTGTATATATCTGTTAGGTCCAGTTGGTCTATAGTATTGCTCATATCCTCTGTTTCTTTACTGATCTGTCTGGTTCTATCAGTAACTGAAAGGGTGTTGAAGTTTCCTACTGTCACTGGGTTGCTGACTATTTCTCCCTTCAGTTCTGCCAGTTTTGCTTCATATATTTTGGTGCTCTAGTGTTAAGTGCATATATAATTATAATTGTTATATATCTACCTAGTGAATTGACTCTTATTATATAGTGTCCCTCTTTGTCTCTTGTGATTGTTTTTGTCTTAAAGTATATTTTATCTAATGTAAATATGACTACCCTTTCTCTTTTTATGTTCTCTTGGCACAGAGTATCTTTTTCTACGGTTTCAATTTCAGCCTGTGTATGTTTGTGAAGCAGTTTCACTAGTTATTGATCTACAGTTTCTCCTAATTGTATGAACCTGGTGAGACAGAGCACTCACACAAGTTAGGCAAAGCAACTTTATTACACACTGATAGGCAGCAAAGAATGACAAAAGCCGAGGATTCGTGGTGGGATAGTGTGCCAAGGCTCAGAAATGTTGCCGGGGTGAATGCAGTCTTGTCTGTGCATGCTCTACCTTGCATCACAGGTAAGGGACTCAGAAAGTGCTCCCCTCTGGGTTTTATACCCAAGGGAAACTAGACACACTGGGTGAAAGTGTTGCAGGACATCTTGTAGGAGGGACAGGAACAGAGGACAAGCTATTCTAGATAGTTCCTCGGTATCTCAGGATGTTGCATTCCTAGTACATTCTACACTTATTTGGGGGAACTATAGTCAAGAAATAGGGGAAGAAATGGGTCAGCTAAGACCATCTTGGGGACTTGTCCTGCAGTGTCCTTGTATATAAAATCTGTCTCTTATAGATGTCATACACTTGGATCTTGTTTTTTTAATTCTTTCAACCACTCTATGCCTTTTAATTTGTGTATTTAACCCATTTACATTTAAGGTAATTACCAAGAGGGAATAACTTATTGTTGTCACTGCCTTTAGGTTTTGTGTGTGTGTGTGTGTGTGTGTGTGTTCTCTGTCTTCCACTGGCTTTTTTTTTGTAGTGACATATTTTTATTTCTTTCTCATTTTCCTTTGTGTATATTTTGTAGATATTTTCTTTGTTGTTACCATTGCAATTTCATTACACATCTTAAAGTCATAATCAATTTTAAACTAACCACTATAATAGCATTTAAAAACTATTATTTTACATCTCTGCCTCCTTCTACTTTATGTTACTGGTGATACCAATACCTCTGTTTATACTGTATGTCCATTAACATATTCATTTAGAAGTACTTTTTACATTAAAGGATTCTTTACCAATTTATAAGTGCAAATTTTATTCTCTGCTTTGCTATGGTTGGCTTTGTGTTTGCCTGAGATGCAGGATACTTTTAATCAGTTTCTGGATTTCTGAGAGAGGCATTTGGCCTGTTTGCCATTTTAAAATCCTTGTTTCAATGAGGAAGGGGAGTCTAGGCATCCTATTCCATCATCTTTCTGACGTCACTCCTGGTTTTAAATTTATATGGTGCTATTGAGGCTCAATGTATGATAGTAAATGCTACACCTAAATAAGATTATCACCACCACCTTTTAATTGTAAGCACTTTTTCAGAACTGCTGCTCTTACCTCAAGGATTTTCTTTGTTTCCAGCCTGAATGCCCTTAATTGACTTTTAGAATTCACTTTTTGGTTAAGTTTTCTCCTCCTTCTTCTTCTCCTTCTACTTCTCCTTCTTTTTTACTTTTTGGTACTGGGGATTGAACCCAAGGGAGTTCTACCTCTGAGCTACACCCCCAGCCCTATTTTATTTTATTTTTTAATTTTGAAACAAGTTCTCCCTAAGTTGCTGAAGGCCTTACTAAATTGCTGAGGCTGCCCTTGAACCGGTGATCCTCCTGTCTCAGCCTCCCAAGTACTGGGATTACAGGCATGTGACACCACGCCAGGTCTGGGTAAATCATCTTACCCTAAGACTCTCATTGTCTATGTGCCATGCTGGTTAGTACTGCACTGAGGATTGGTTTCCTGTCTTATTCAACCACAGCTTAACTAAAAATATTTTAATTATCACTAAGAAAGGATTCCATGGGTGGTGTGAATTTAAGGCAGATATGGGTGGTGAGTAGACCAATTGTAGATAAATAGGTAAGGAAGGTATAAGAATGTGTGAGAGATTGTTAGAGTTTGACTCTGGGATGTCCCTCAGAAGAGCTCAGGTGTTGGCAATGCAGGAATGTTCAGAGGGGAAATGAGTGAATCATGAGGGCTCTAACTTCATCAGTGAATGAATCCATTTGATTAATAATTTGGACTGCTGGGTGGTGACTGTAGGCAGGTAGTGTGTGGTTGGAGGAAGTAGGTAATGGGGGCATGGTTTTGCTTCTCTGTCCCTGGTCCCTTCCTCTCTCTCTGCTTCCCCACTGCCATGACTGAGCAGCTTTCCTCCACCACACCCTGCTGCCATGATGTTTCTACCTTTGAGCCAGCCAGCCATGGACTGAAACTCTGAAACCATGAGCCAAATAATTCTTTCCTCCTCTAAGTTGTTCTTGTTTGGTATTTTGGTCCCTATGATGAAAAAGCTAGCTAATACAGAAAGGAGTCATTATTAAACAACAGTGAACCAGCACAGTTGGGAATTTAAACATTGTAGCAGGATTAACGTATCATTTTATATAGCTGAAGCAAATTAAAACAATACTTTGTGTGACCGTTGAACTCTCTTCAGTATGGCTACCATGGGGATTTGGAATGGCATGATTATTATTATTTTGGCCCAAGTAGTTTTCACCTCTTTTAACATCTTAGTATTATTTGTGGCCAGTTGAACATATGAGACTGTACAGCAGTCTCTATAATCACAACTTTTGCCTCTAATTCCTCTTTGCCTGTTTCACCCTGTAAGTCACAACTCCTAAGCTGAACTAGGTAAAAGAGTGTAGATGGATTAACATTTCTAGAAAAGTACCTCAGAACATAGTCCACATTGACGGTTGGTTCACAAAGTAGTCTTTTTATTTCATAGAAAGCATATTAGGATGCTCTGGCTTAATGCTTCTCCTCTTAGGTAGAAACATTTGGGTTTGAGAAAAATGTGACATTTGTTTCAAAGGGTTGGAAATTTTTAGGGTATAACTATAGTTTATTGGTTAAGGACTGAGTTCTGGCTCAAGGACCAGGCTGCTTGAGTTTAAGTACAAATCCCTCCATTTACGATCTGTGTGACCTTGGTCAAGTAACTCCTCCAATCATCAGTTTCCATGTCTATAAAATGGCCACAATGGTAGGACCACTATTTAGTGAGTTCTGATTAAATGTACTACTTTGTGTAAAGGAATGCTTGGCACATGATAAACTCTCAATTAGTTACTAGCTCTCTTATTGTTTTTGTTGTTACTTTTCTTGTTGATAGTATCTTTATTATAGCCATGTGGGAAGTTTTGTGCTGAATGATAAATGATACTGGATTTTTAATAGAGAATATATTATAGCATCTGTACTGAGTGTATAAACAATTCTTGCATTTCCTCCAAGTGCTTAATTTGTTTTAAATGAATGATTCAACATGACTCAGTTCAAATGTACAAGTAGCTTAGCCTTTGTAATAATTTACCTAATACCAGTGACACTATGTGGCAGTTGTTTTACGGACCTTGATCTTTGGGAGCTGTGCTGGGGTATTCTGCCTGTGCAAATCGCTTTCCTTTTTATTTCATGAATTCTGAAAATACAGGTTGATTACAGGACCTCTCCCCCTCGAAGAGTTTTGAACCCCTTGCAGCTTTGTGGAGCTGAAGTTGGTGAAGTTATCCTTATTACTTCCTCTGGCATAGTGTCTGAGCCAATTTGTCTTAATGTTTCAGAACTTATTGCCTGCTTTACTCTTGGCTCTTGCATGTTCAGAATATAAAACGAAGAACTCTCTGATTCTTACTCCACTGGAACCAGGCTGTTTTCCTTTTATTTCATCAAATCTGAAACCTTGGGGGAGATTATATTTGCATGCAGGACATTTTACTACTCTTATCCTTTCTTTCTTTCTTTCTTTCTTTCTTTCTTTCTTTCTTTATCTATCTATTTTTCTATCTATCATCTATCTATCTATCTATCATCTATCTATCAATCTATCCATCTATCTTGTTCATTTTAGGGAATATAAAGAAGGCTCTTAGAGACTTTAAGAGCAGAGTACAAAGTGTCATCAGGAGATATATTTACAACAGTAAATATAAAAAGTAATATATTACTTAGCAAAAAAACTCCGCATTATCTCATAAGGCATACTTTTTCACAATTCTTCACACTTTAAAAATCACTTGAAAAATCAGAAAGCAAGTTATCTGCCTTAAGTTAGTTGGCTTGTAGTTAAATTTTGTTGGTTGTGGTTATCCATCATTTAAAAGTGGTTTAGTGCCAGGCGTGGTGGCGCATGCTTGTAATCCTAGTACTTGGGAGGCGGAGACTGGGGGATCCAGGTTTGCGGCCAGCCTCAGCTACTTAGTGAGGCCCTCTGCAACTTTGTGAGACCCGGTTTCAAAATAAAGTATAAAAAATAGGGCCGGGGGTGTAGCTCGGAGGTAGAACGCCCCTGGGTTCAATCCCTGATACCACAATAAATAAATAAATAAATAAATAAATAAAATAAAAGTGGTTTAGCTAATAACTAAGTAAAAGATATATTGAATGTGATTCTTGGTGTGTAAATGATTTATTCATTTAGCAGATATTTAGCAGATATTTATCAAGTGATCCAGGTGCTGCCTCAAACACTGGTAACACGCATGGCGGATGCGGCTGACTACAGTCTAAAAGGGAGACAGATGGTTCTGAGTTAACAAATGAATAAAAGTGTACTTTCATATGTGCAAGACAGTGCAGGCAGGCAGTGGTGGTGTAACCTATGCTCAGTAGCATGCTCAGGGCATTGTGTTTGTTACACAATGTCATGGCAGTATGTTTAACATGTTGGAGACAAAATTTTGAGTACCTGTCTGAAAGCACTTTTTATGGTAAAGAGGTGATGCTCAGAATGATGCATTAAAAATAGATATGACTATCTTGCTGAGGGCAAACTTATTTTACAAATCATCTGATATATTTTTAGAGTACAGTGGATTGTATGTATTAGAAAACACTTATGTAAAATGTACAGTGAGTCTGACACATGGACAGATTTTTTTTTTTACTTTCAAAGGTGCTGATATGCCTTGTATAATATGTAAAAGAGTGGCTCCAGTGCCTTGTTCAGTGGGGAGGCAGATGCTGCTGGGAGGGACAGATGAATGGTTCTAGTCAGCAGCGGCACATTTGAAGTTCTGGCTAATCAATGGCGTCTTTCACTTCTGGGGTCAAGGTGGTAACAGCCCACTAACAGGAGATCAGGCTGGAGGAGGAGTACAAGATTCACATGCTCATGTTCATGGTGCTGTTCACAAGAAGCAAACCGGCTTTGTGTGAGAAAGCTGTGTTCCTCCAACTTGAAAGCATTAAGACTTTGCTTTCCCTGGAGCTTTCTTTGATGCTCCTCCCATCTACTCCCATGTGGCTATCTGGCTTCTAAGAAAGCTATTTGTAAACTGCTATTCTCCGTGCAACTGCACAGAGGCTTGCAACCTAGTGGGAAAGTTTTGGGGTCATGGTTGCGCTGAATTCAAATCCCAGCTGTGACTCTTCCTAGTTGCATGACTTGAGCAAGTTATTTGGCCTTCTCCATCTATAGCTTCCTTGACTCTAAACTGGGCGACATCACCCCCTCCCCTGCACACCCACCTTTATAGAGTTGTGTGAAGATTGATGAGATGGCCACAGGTGAGACACCTTGCATAGTGCCTGGTGCTTAGTCCGTTCTGATTATTACTTAAGGCTCAACTCTGGAAACACTTGAGGTTACAAAGCTCAGCGTCAGTGTATTCTCTTGTTTCTTCTGTACGTCTCCTTTGCCCTATGGTTTAGTGAGAATCTTGAGGGCAGGAAACATTTCATGTTTCTTTTCTGTCTTCTATTGCCCTTGCTGAGACCTGGACATTTTTGGAATATTTTTCAAAGTTTCTTAAAATTAGGGACCACGAAGGGCCTGAAGATGTTCTTTCCATACTGCGCTTCCACAGATTCTGGTGGGGAGGTGGTAATGGGAGAATGAAGGCGGCACCATAGGAAATCAACTCTTAAAATCATGATAGTGATTAGGAGAATAAGATGTGCCATCTGGTTTGACAATTCCATGCAGAACCAGACTTGCCTAATGTATTTTATTATGATTAAATCCACAATTTGCGTGATGCCCATTTAGCATGGACCTAAGCACAATGGGGATTCACCTTTATAAAGAACAATAGACATGAGGCCAAGATATTGGATCCTGGCCAGTTTTAAGCTCAGAATTCAGTCTTTAAACTGGGATAAGGAACAAAGGAAATGATTTAAATTATAGCATCTGGGAGACCCATGATGGCTGAACGTAGAGGGTGGCCGTGCGTTTGTCCCACTAACTCTGCAGGGGTTGTCCTCCATGCCATGGTGGAGTGTCTCCAGGCTCTGTCAGTATCCTTCAGTTCCATAAAAGAGGAACCGAAGAATCATTTTCCACATAGCGGGCACTCAACACTTCTAATGAATGAAAGGAGTGGGGAAGAAAGAGTTGTTCTCTTTGTATATTTTTATGTAATCCTAAGATTTCCAAACCAATGTTTGGCATTATTTTGATATAAAGATTTGTTCAGACCTATGTGGTATACTGTGATGATATTTGGCTTATTGATTTCCCAGATGTGAGGAATCTTTGCTTGTGACACTAGGGACAGATACTGTTCTTAGTGCATTGCAAACAACATTGTTCAAAACGCTAAAGTTTATTTTGAAAACTTATAACCCAAAACAGATTTTTAAGCAGTTTTATATGTATTCCCTGATCAGCCCTGGCAAAACATTCATTCAACAGAAAACATTTATTTACATGTATGCTGTGTACTGTTCCAGATTGTGTGGGAGTTTCAAAGGTAAATGAGATTCTACTTTTGTCACTTAAGACATTACAACTATTTATTATATGGAAACTATAATTCTTACAATGAATGATAAAATATTTTACACTATTATCTCCCTCATGTGGTATTATGAGAAATTCTATATAAATGAATTTCCTTAATTCTATTATTGCTAGTGACTTTAACATAGCTCCTAATGACAGTGCCATAAATAACAGAATCACCAAATATAGTTTTAACATTTCTTTGTAGGCCTGGCATGGTGGCATACACTTGTAATCCCAGTACTTGGGAGGCTGAGACAGGAGAATCTCAGGTTTGAGAACAGCTTCAGCAATGTAGTGAGACTCTCAGCAATCTAATGAGACCCTGTTTCAAAACAAAAAATTAAAAAGGGACTGGGGGTATAGCTCAGAGGTAGAATGCCCCTGGGTTCAATCCCCAGTACCACGAAACCAAAACCAAACCAAACCAAACCAAAACAAAACAAAAAGATTTCTTTGTGGTTTATTTTGTCCTCAGGATATTTCCCACTGAGATGTATAGTCAAAATTTGGTCTTTTAAATTCAATTTGATGTATAATTAGGTTTAGTTGTTTCAGTTTGTTTTCTATTTCTAGGGAATGCTTTAGTTTTCTCTTTTTTAATGTTCTAAAACTTGTACATGGTTCCAAAATTGAAACAACAAAATACATTTGGACAATTTTTTCCTGTCCATTCTTTACCCCTATTTAAAGAGAATTTAATTGATTTTTATTTTATTTGTTTAGCTTTTTGAAAGCATAAGCAAGTATACATGAATATATATAAAATATAAAAATATTAACATTCATATGTATATATTTCTTATAAAATCCCTTCCCTTTTTTACATAAATGTAACATACTAAGCACATTGACCTGGACCTTGCCTTTTTCCTGTAACCATAGATCCCTAACCCACAGACCCTAAAGATCACACCACTCCTTTTCTCAGCTGCATAATACCATTTTCTGTGGTTACATAATATTTTATTCATTAGATTGCCCATTGATAGATATATAGGTTGTCATATCAGACTTTAAGTAATACTTCCCAAGTGAGAAAGGAAATGAGCTGATCAATTGATCTGAATGTCTATCCTATTGGTATTTTTATTTCTCATTGCAGACTAGTACCTATGACAAATCAGTTTTTTTTGTGTGTGTATGAATTTTAATAGCATTTTTTCAGTTTGGCTTAATTCTGAGGAAAATGATAGTCCCAGACTTTTTCATTCAGTGTGACTATATTAGTCAGCTTTCTGTCACTGTGATGAAATACTTGAGATAATCAACTTATAAAGAGAAAAGGTTTGTTTTGGCTCACAGTTTTGGAGATTCCAATCCATAAGTTAGTCCCGTTGCTTTTGGGCCTGTGGTGAGGTAACACATTGTGGCAGGAACACACAGCAGAGCAAAACTGTTCACCTCATGGTCAAGAAGCAAAAGAGAGGGAAGGGGAAGGGCCAGTGTTCCACAGTCCCCTTCAAGAGCACACCTCTAATGAGCAGACGAGTAGGCCCAACCCATTAAAGGTTCCAGTACTTCCCAGTACTGCCACCCAGGAGACCAAGTCTTTAAACATAGGCCTTTGAGGGGCATTCAAGATCCAAACTACAGCAATGACTAACGCAGCCAGGGTACACTCTCTCACTCTCCCCATAGAGGACTTACCGTGGATGGCCTGGGAAAACTCCTATGTGAACATAATGAACCCAGAAAAAGAAGTGTTTGGGAAGTGGTAATGATCACTATGACTTTCCTTTTCTGAGAATCTTAAAAGTGTTAGATTGGGAATTTTTAAAATAGAGATTAGTTTACTATTCTGGAGTTATTGGACTGAAGGTTTCGTTTAAATAAAAAAATAAGGTATCCTCATATTTGTGACAGGGCCATTTGTTATCTCTCTCTTTTTGGTTACAAGACTGGCAGTAGAGAGCTTTAAAACAGTTATTTTTTGAATTCCTGGGCACTGTGTCTGCAGTCTTTGAAGAGGCTCTCAGGTAGGTGGTGGTCTATGTGTTGGTGTCATGGACTTACGCAGAATTCTTTGCCACAGCCAATTCTTGGAAACAAAGAGTCCCACAATCAAATATATTTGAAAAATTCTTTCTTTTTTTTAAAGTAAGTTTATTTACTGAAAGATTTTTGAGTCTTTAATAACTAGTATGCATGTATCTCAAGATGGGAATATAAAATGCTGCTTTTCACAGATTTATTTTTGCCTTTATGGAACCTATTTTTCATGGAGCACATTTTGGGAAAGTTGGATGTAATGGTTGTATAGTTGTGAATGACTTAGAGAGGGAGCTGGAGGGGGAGAGAGAGCTGATTGAATGGGGTAGCTAGTATCACACCTGTGTTATAGGAGAGGATTTGACTCAGGAGCTAGTTACTTGCCTATCAGGGATTAAAGGTAGATTTTCAGATTGCAAATTGATATCATCATCATATTTAACAGTTGGAAGAAATAAATCTAGAAAGAGTTTAATAATCTTGTGAAAAATGTCCCAAATATGTGAGAAACCCAAACAATTCACTAGCAAGAAAATACACAACCTGCTTTTAAAATGGGCAAAGAAAAAAAAAGATATACAAAGGTATACAGATAGCTAGCAGACCATTTGAAACAGGTCATGTGGAAAAATGCTCAACAACTAAACATGAGGGAAATGTAAATTAAAAACCCAAATGAGGTATCACCTCACACCTGCTGGAGTAGCTGTTATCAAAAAGATAAAAGACAACAAGGTTGGGCAAAGGTGTGGAGAAAGGGAATAATCCTTGCACAGTTAGTAAGAATGTAAATGAGTGAAGCCATCATAGGAAACACTGTGGAGGTTTCTTTAAACATTAAACTACCATGATGTAATCCAGCAATCCTACTACTGGGTCTATATCCAAAAGAAATGAGACGGCGTCTCCAAGACATGAGCACTCACATGCTTATCACAGCACTCTTCACAACAGCCAAGAAGTGGAAACAACCTCGGGGCCCATCAGTGGATCAATAACTAGAAATTTAGTACATATATACAACACAACACTAACCTTAAAAAAGAAGAAAAAGCTAACATTTGTGACAACATGGATGAGCCTGGATGTCATTATGCTACGTGATATAAGCCAGGCCCAGAAAGACAAATATCCTGTGATCTCCTATGTAGAATCTAACTCATATATGTAAGTCTAACTCATAGAAGCTGAAAGTAGAATGGCTGTTATTGGGGGATGGAATTTGGAGAGATGTTGGTTAAAAGATACAAAATTACAATTAGACCACACAAATAAGGTTTAGAGACTATAAGATGGTGACTTTAGTTAATAGCAATGTATTATATACTTGAAAATCTCCAAGAGAGTAGATTTTTAGTGTTCTCACCACAAAACAATAAGTATGTGAAGTAATGCATGTTAATTTGCTCAATTTAGCTACTCCACAATATATAGATATTTCAAAACATCATGTTGTATTTTTTCTCCTTTCTAGGAATATTTTACACTTGATCTTAGCCAAAAGGACAAGAAGCAATACTAGGAATGTTTTAATTTACAAAAAAGTATAACTGGATAAACTGGTATAATCAAAACAGTATCAGTGGCTTAGTTAACACTACCAAACTTACCTTATCCATGTCTTGGACCTGTGGTATGGTTATGTAAAATGTAAACATCAGAGAAAGCTGAGGTAAGGCTAATTGAGAACTTTGAATTATACTTACGACTTTTCTGTAAATATATAATTTCCTCAAAATAAAAAGTTAAAAAGCTTCACTCATAAACATGAAATGACGTAAGATGGAAAAATATATTATGTAGAAAATATATCAATCACTACATCTAATGTAAAAATGCCTAGCCTCATTAGGACTTTTTTAAAAAAAAGATATAGCATATTCCAGGCCATGTGCAATTTTAGTAGGGTTAGGACTGGGATTGCCATCGGCCTCCCCCTTCCTACAGGTATGGATGAATGAATGTATATGTACACATGGATGGCAGCTCGTTAGCTTCAGAGTCCTTGCAGTTAAAACCTTCATAGGAAGATTTATACTGTTTACAGCTTAGTAAAAAGAAGGAATTATTTTTAACCTTCAAACAGTTTCTTTTCCCAGTAACTCCTATTCCTTGAATTGTTTTTTCCCTGCCAAAAGCAAAACTAGTTATCTTTCATGTGACACAGGAAGAGAGAGGTCACTGTCATTTTTTTGGTACACCAGCCTTCTTGTCCTCACATCACTGTTGACCTTTTCCTATTCAAGGTGAAAGGTATAAATTGCTTGCTTTCTCACAAAGTTCCCAAGCTTTTGATGTTTAGAGTTATTGTAAAAGAAATTCATACATACTGTTCCATCTTGGAACTTCCCTTTTTTTTTTTGCGGTACCGGGGATTGAACGCAGGGGCGTTCTACCTCCGTGCTATGCCCCCAGCCCTATTTTTTATACTTTATTTTGAAACCGGGTCTCACGAAGTTGCGGAGAGCCTCGCTAAGGAGAGAGAGAGAGAGAGAGAGAGCGAGCGAGAGAGCTGAGGCTGGCTGCGAACCTGGATCCTCTGGTCTCTGCCTCCCAAAGTACTGGGATTACAAACGTGCGCCACCACGCCCGGCTTCCCTTTTCTTTTGATGGAACACACACACATTGTTAGCCTACTTTAAAGGGATTTCAAGCTGGGTGTGGTGGCGCATGCTTGTAATCTCAGTACTTGGGAGGCTGAGGCAGGAGGATCGCAGGTTCACGGCCAGCCTCAGCAACTTAGTGAGACCCTGTTTCAAAATAAAAATAAAATAGGGCTGGGTGTGTAGCTCGGAGGCAGATTGCCCCTGAGTTCAGTCCCCAGTACCAAAAAAAAAAAAAGATTTCAAATGAGTACATGATTTTCAAGCATTCTGAAATCTAGTACAGTGGATTCAGATATGTTTTATAAATATATGGAGGAACAAATGGGTGGCAATTCTTGGTACATTCACAGCATATCAACGAAGGAGTAAGATTTACTTCATTCTTCACAATATGATCGTGATCTTCCGCAGGTGTTTAAAAACATTCTGATGCCGAGACTAAGAGTAATTCAGCTCTGGAAAGATTTCCAGTCTTTAGGAAGGCGGTTCCTCCTGTCTGGCTTTTCTGATGGTTTGCAGGACCTAATCATTTTTGACACGCCCCATTGGCTGCTTTAATTTGTTGTATAGGTCCAGCATTTAAACCTCAGGTTTATTTTTGTTTGTCTCATCATGCTCAGAAAACATAACTGTTAGGGAGTGTAATTTTAACATTTCCACAAACACAATTTTTTTTAACTAGGTAGCATTTTTTTCTTAAGGCTCACTTGTTAGAATTTTTTTTTTCCTGTCATAGGGATGAGAACTGTAACCTGTTTGGGATCTAAGTTACTTCTGTGGCAGGCATTTTTGTGAATTGTTTTTATTGTACTTATGAGGAACAACCCAGGTGCAGGAAAGGCAGTATTAGACTCTTTTTTTTTTTTTTTTGCAGTACCGGAGATTGAACGCAGGGGCGTTCTACCTCCACTTACACCCCTGGCCCTATTTTTTATACTTTATTTTGAAACCAGGTCTCACAAAGTTAACGAGGGCCTCACTAAGTAGAGAGAGAGAGAGAGAGAGAGAGAGAGAGAGAGAGTGAGAGAGAGAGAGAGACAGGGAGAGAGAGAGAGAGAGAGAGAGCGAGTGAGCTGAGGCTGGCTGCGAACCCGGATCCTCCGGTCTCCCCCTCCCAAAGTACTGGGATTACAAGCATGCGCCGCCATGCCCGGCTTAGTATTAGACTCCTGATAGAGGGATATGCTGTCTGGGCAGATGGCTGGCTCGACATCACTAAAGGAAGACTTGGGAGCCCTGGGCCAAGCGCAGGCTAGGGGAAGTGCTCTGCAGCCCTTGCCAGAGTGGCCCATCATTCTTCCAGCCTGTCCCTTTTGTCCTTGTTGTTGAGCTACTGCCTGGAAATAATGTTGTTGTATCACTCTGTCACTCCAAAGTTTTGGGTCCCAGATTTACTAATAAGTAAGAGGTTTTTCTCAAGCAGAGAAAAGGAAGATGAAAGACTTTTAGGAAGCAGAGAAGATGGTAATGCCATTCGTAATAATCTTTCCCTCCGTGAATAGGACCAGTGTATGTACCTATGCCACATACTAGCAATAATCTGAGAATATTAGTAATCATTTATTGAGCATTTTCTATGTGCTGGACACAGTGTAACCGCTTTACATTCACGGCTGCAGATAATTTCCCTAACAGCCCTATGAGGTGGGTGCATCGTTACTCTCTTTAAATGATGAGAACATTGCATTGAGTGAGCTTATAAATTGAGTGAGCTAATAAAACTGACACATTTGGCATGCCACAGAGGCAGAAGTGTAACCAAAGCATCCTCCACTCCACCATCCCTGCTGGACCCAGGGATGATGCTCAGACTCACCTGCATCTGAGCAGGTGAGTGGTGTAATGCAGAACATGGACTTTCCATGTTTGTTGGCACCGGGCTCTGCCAAAGATTTGCTGTCCTGGTTCATTTTACACTTTATTCAAAGGTTCAAAATTGGTAAGCTTAATTAAAATATCAGTTCCATAATAAGGTACCTTAAAACATGTTTAAGTAAAATCCTATACTTCATGCCTTAGTTGCTTCAGTAATGTAATGATAAATATTTTCTTTTTTTTGTGTGTGTGTGGTTGCATTGTTACTGCATTTTAAAAACATGATTTTGTTTTAACATGATGAATCAGTATAGTGATTTTGGGATTGGCTTATCTCCTGGGGTGCTGTTTTAAAATTTTTTTGTGTAAGTTGATATTTTAGTTTTAAAAAACATTTTAGTACTGTAATAAGTTGGTTTTTCTTTTATCTCTCTTCTTACATATCTCTTTCGGTACATTATTGTTAGTCATATATATATACATATATGTATATTTATATATAGTCATATATGTATATATATATATATATGTATATATATATATGTCTTGTTTCCCTCTATTGAATTGGAAGCTCTTTGCATGTTTTCCACTTCATAGTCCCTCAAGAATTTGTCACAAACGACTGAATCCCATTACTGTGACACTTGTTCCTCTAAATACTTTCAGTGACAATTAGATGATAATCATTGTATCAAAAATTATTTGAAAGCCAGGTGTGGTGGTGTACACTTGTAATCCCAGTACTTGGGAGGCTGAGATAGAAGGATCTCAGGTTCGTGGCTAGCCTCAGCAACTTAGTGAGGCCCTCTGCAACTTAGTGAGACCGTGTTTCAAAATCATAAGTAAAATAGGGCTGGGGGTGTAGCTCAGAGGTAGAATGCCCTTGGGTTCAATCCCCAGTACCAAAAATAAAAAAAAAAAAACCAATTATTCGAGAACACAAATCCTATAGCATTGCCATGTAACAATGGGACCTACAGACCTGGGTTATCTTTCTTTTGTTGGGCATATAGAATGAATATGCAATACATTTAGTGGAAATAACGTTTATTTCAGCATGTGTATTTAGAAAGACATAAAATACTGATTTTTCTCCTTGAGGGGGGGAAGGAAAGTTAACGACTAAAATTTCTTTGTGATGGCTATGACAGTTTTATCACATATGTCTCCAAAAATCTAATCATTTTCTAAGAACAAATCTGTCTGTGTGCTAACAGACTGTGAAAACCTATCAGTTTCTTTTCTTTTTTTAAACCAAAAGCCAAAAGAAGTCAGCCTTTAAATATTTGGACGTTTTCCTCTGAGATAGGGCTGAACTAGGCAAACACACTGGCATTAACATTTCTAAAGCAGGCTCAAAATAAATGAGAATTTAAAAAAAAAACCTCCTTCCAATCCCTATGTTAATTGCCATTTTAACTAAAGCCTGTGTGTGTCACCAGTGACAGGAGATTGCCTCAGGAAGAGAAAGTAAGACCAGGCCTGTCTTTGGCTTCCGGAGAGGTAGAAGGAGTGCGCAAGAAAGCAGATATCTAGATAATTTTGCTGTTACTTTTTAGTCAAACAATTTGCTAAACATCAACTAAACCAAAGTATTAGTTGATTAACATCATTTTCATTAGGTTATTATATTTCCAAATGTAGCTTCTGGATAGATTTCCTGGTTTTGGGCACTTAATCTAGCATGTGCTAGAATCTTGAACTTCAGACTGTTTTACAGAAATAAAGGACTCTGGAAATGAAAATCACTCTTTTTTCAATGACATTTGATTTGAAATTCTGTTTATTCAGGTTGCTACAAGGTTGTGCGATCAAGTAAGAATATACCTGAAAGAGCTTTGTAAAATATAAAGTATTACTTTTTATCATTGTAGTTATTATTATCCAGACGACAAAGCAAAATATATGTTTTTATCTGATCTCTCTCTCTGACCCAAATGGCTATATTAGGAAATTGGGGATTTTCTTTGTTGTACCTATTTGAAAGCTAAGAACTGGGACTTGGGATTTGCTGCTCAAGGATCCTAGTCCAGTTTCCCAAACTTGCAAAATTCAAGTAAAAACAGGGTCTTCAGGTACCTGTAAAGAGCAAGCAGTGTTGTATTTCCTCTTGGATTCTGTGCCAAGTTGAAAGAAAATGTGTTTTACTGTGGAATAGGTAAAAATTTGACTCCTGTAAATGGAGAACAAAAGAAGAATTTTAATGATAAAGACAAACCTAGAATCTAAACAGCAAAGATAAAATGCAATCAGAGGAGCGATTCAGACTGTTCAGTGCATTTAACACACAAAAATACCAGGAGCAGAATCAACTTCTCTCTGAGGCCTGGTCTTAATTGCACCCGGTCAGGTGAAGTGGCTTTGGTGAAGGCAGGGTTTCCTCCCTTGTTTTCTGCTACAGGAGGAGCCTCATTCTCCAAAGAATTTCTCCTTCAGTGGGGAACCCAGACTGAGGACCCCAGAGCTCACTGGTTTCTGGAATGATCCATGTGAGCATACTGTGAACATGGGGGATTTGAAAATGTCAGGTGTTCTCAAATGAAAACTGTCAGATTTTACTGACAGTTTTCTCTGGGGCCAGTACACTGTAAGCCCCTTGAGGACAGTGTCTGTTTTTCTGTATTTCTATTGCACATGTCCCGAATCTATATATTCACAACATATGAGTTGTTAATATATACCCTTAAGACCAAACTGCCATTCACTATAAACATCTATCCACCCTCATCCTGTTCACCTTTGCGCAACACTAGAATTCACAGATCCCCTCTCCTGTTGGGAAATTTCTTTTACTTTCTGGATTCTCCTTCTATATGATTTTTTGCTGCTGTTTCTTTCTTTCTATTTACTTACTTACTTACTTACTTGGGATTGAACCCAGGGACATTTTACCTCTGAGTTACACTCCCAGCCCTATTTTATTTTTGTTTTGAAACAGAGTCTTAGTAGGTTGATGAGAGTGTCCCCACATGCTGAGGCTGTCCTCGAACCTATGAGCCTCCTGTCTCAGCTTCCCAAGTACTGGGATCACAGGCATGTGCCACCACGCTCAGCTCATTCTCTTCCCCTCTCCCCTTTCCTCCTCCTCCTCCTCCT